>JAVHLV010000175.1:0-138234 GCA_036785495.1 Colletotrichum neosansevieriae | reverse complement strand
ACTATAATAATTATAAGTTAACTCTTTATATATATAAAAAAATTATTATATATATTATTAACTATTACTAATACTTATCTTTATATAGAACTATCTATATCTATTAATACTATTATTAAAAATAGCCTCTAAGTGTAAATAATCTATAATACTAGTTACTAACTATATTACTAAGACTAAGGTAACCTATAAGGCTAAGAAAAAGGCAGAGCAGAAACAGCTAGCTGCTTTTGCTAAGTAGGAGAAGACTAAGAATAATAAGAATAATAAGTATAAGTCTTTTATTTTGCTATCCTATAGCCCCCTAGTAACTATTACTATCTAGTAGAGCCTTTTAATATTATAGAAGCTAATAATATCCTTCTAATAGAGGAGGCTAAGGCCTCTAAGAAGAAGCCTATAAATAAGCATAAATATACCCCCTCTATTAAAGAGAAAGAGGATAAGAATAAGGAGAAGCCTATTAGTATATTTATAATATTACTTTCTTATAGTTTAGAGATATTAATAATAGTTTAGAGAAGTCTAAGTATAAGTCTAAGAAGGTAAAGATTATAGCTAGTATATATTATAGTATATTAAAAAAGAAGACTAACCCTGCTACTAGTAAGAAGATTCTAGGCTCTACTAAAAAGCTCTATACTTCCTCTACTATCCTAGAGAGAGCTAGTAAGCTAATAGAGTATCTATACTATAGCTATATATACTTACTGCTTATAGATAAGAGCTCTAGTTACTACTTCTATAATACTAGTAAGTACTACTATTACTATTTAGCTAGTTATAGCTACTAACTCCTCTCTACTACTACTATTATACTCTATAAGTACTACTATAAAGCTTATAATAGTAATAACTAAGTTATAAGTATTCTATACTTATATATAAATATATATAAGATAATTTAATATAGTACTAACTTATCTATCTAAGCTCTTACCTATTAGCACTAAGTTTTCTAGGCTACTCTTAAAGAGGAGGAAGAGAAAAAGAAGGAGAAGAAGGAGGAGCAGGAGGAGGAGGAGGAGCTCTAGGTTATTATATACCTAGAGACTATTATAGGAGAGCTAGCTTTAGCTAGCTCTTCTTAGCAGGTTTCTATAGCTACTACTCTTTCTAGTAGTACTATTACTAATATATATATTTACTTAGTAAGCCTTTTAGCTCTCTATAAGCTACTTACTAGTATAGTTAATAGCTTTATTAACTGCCTTATTATAGCTATCTATACTAAAAAGCACTCCTATTATTAAATATATACTTTTAGATATTAATATTCTTTACTTATTAGTATTTAGAAAGGTATAGAGCTAGTATACCTAGAGCTAATATATCTATAAAAATTACTTTTCTGCTTAGCTATTATATATAGGGGAGCTATAGCTCTATAAATAATATCTACTAGCTTTTAGGCCTAATAGAGCTTTATTCTATACTCTTAAACTTACTTTCCCTTTATTATAATAATATAGTAAGTATTTGCTAGATTTAGTAGCACTTAGAAGTATTTAAACTTAGCTTAAAAGAGGCTTTTTATAAGTCTATCTGCTAGTATCTTATTTATAGATATATAGAGCACTTTAAAAGTGCCCTTTATATACTCTTAGTATAGCTATATATTCTAAATATTAATATACTATAGGTGGGTTAAAATATGCTCTTCCTCTCTAACTACTAGTTAAATAGTCTGCTAATTATTATAATAGACTTTCTAAATATCTCTAAGCTCTAAAGTAAGGTTATAGTATAGCCTTTAAAGGGCTATTATCTCTTTAGTAGTATATTTAAGGCTTAGAAGCTTTGCTTTAGTTATTAATATTATAACTATTACTTAATAGGCTGCTTTCTACTAAATTATACTTTTAAAGAGTATTATTATATAGCCTTATAATAACCTATATATCTCTTTATTATTAGTAAATAAGGTATTACTAGCAATTAGCAGTATAGAAGTCTCTTTATTACCCTCTAAGCTACTATAGCAGATTATAAGATAGTAAGTTATATAGAGATACTATATATATTACTTTGCTATAGTAAAATACTATATACTTAGATTTATAAGAAAGTAAGAGAGTTATACTATAGTAAAGGCTACTTTAAGGTATATTATTATTACTATATATAAGATACTTCTAATAAGTAATTAGTAGTTCTTAACTTTTATAGTAGTAGTCTTACTAGGGTTCTTTATAAGCTTAGTAACTAGTATAGAAATACTTAGAGTAATATTATTATAGAGGTTAAAGTGCTTTATAATAGTCTTAATATACTAGTTATAGACTAGGTAAATCTTTTTAGCTACTTAGTTTTATATAATATATATTCTAAGATACTATTTAATAGAGCCTAGTTTATATAGTTTATATAGTTTCTTAATCTCTTATATAAGCTTCTAAGCTTTAGAAATATAGTCTTAATAAAATAAAATAAGGATATTATTAATATAAAATAGGAGCAGAACCTTATAGTACTTATCTTAAAAAAGATAGGGCTTCTTATTATATAGAGAGAGTCTAAGCTTATATAAGACTATAGAGAATTCCTTATATTATAGAAGAAGTATATCCTTTAAGCTATATAGAGCTCTATTAAGCTCTATAACTTTACTAATCTACTTAAAGCTATCTAGAAGGTAGTAGGTAACTAGCTCTCTATCTAGATTAATATCTATATTTAGAAATATATTAATAATATTAAATTAAAGTATTTTATAGTTAAACTAGGCTATAATTACTACTACTATATATAAGCTTTAAGCTATAAGTATAGTAGTATAGGTTAAGCTAAGAGAGGAGATATCTTATATATCTCCTTATATATAGATTTATACTTTATAGATATTAAGGTAGTTACTTTAAAACTTATAGATATATATCTACTTTAAGGGAAAAGGCTTTAAATATATCTTAGACTAGTTAATAATATACTAGGTCTCCTTAGCTATAAGCTTATTAATTTCCTTATTTATAGTCTCTTAAAATATATCTTAGAGCAGCTCTCTTAGCTTCTTAGCTTTAAAATAGTTACTTAGAGACTTTAAGAGGTTTTCTATAAAGTATATTATCTTCTACTTAGTATTTAGATATATTTTAGAGTTATCTTATAGATATACTATAATAGTAAAGTATAAAGTCTTATATCTAAGAGTGCTTTCTATAATAGCTTTATACTAATTAGATATAAAGGTTATAAAAAAAGTATTTTAGTAGTTATCTAGTAAGCTCTTTTCTAAATAAAGAGTTATAAAGACTCTTAGATACTACTCTCTAGTACTCTGTTATATTAGAGGTTTATAGTTAATTTATAAGTATTAATAATAGGCAGGTTAGAAATCTGTTTTAGCTACTAAGGAGGAGTCTTATCTAGATTATTATAAGCTCTTCTCCTTTATAGATACTTAAGTAGCTAGTTCTTAAGTATTTAAAATAGATAGATATAGATCTATACTCTTAGTAATAGTATATTATACTTTAAAGTAGGGCTCTAGTATTATAGAAATATCTAAACTTAATTCTAGTATACTTTTAGAATTAGAAGTTTATTTAGAAGTAAGCAGTCCTCTCTATATTCTAGCTAGTATACTCTTAGACTATATTATAATAGTAGTATAAGATACTTCTAAATTATAGAAAGTAGCTAGTATAGAGAACTTAAGCCTATTAGTAGTTTATTTATTTATTATAAAGTTACTATTTGCTTTATTAAGCACCTCTAAGATCTTAAGAACTATATTAGAGAATTTAATAGGTATTTTAATCTTATTAATAATTATCTAGGCACTCTAGATATCTATAGCCTCCTTTTTATTATCTAGAAAGTAGAATTTTAACTTATTAAAGTATATATTATATATAATAATAACCTAGTTAAGCATAGAAACCTAGATCCTATATAGGTTATATATTTCTAGTATATATTCTATAAAGTATCTAAGATAGGCTCTTAGATTAACCTTATAATAGTATCTCCTAATACCTTTTTTATAACTCCCTTTAAGAAAGTAAGCTTTATAGCTATAGATATATAAGCCTCCCTAGTATAGATATAGGTCTTAGTATATAGTAAGTATAAAGTCTAGTTACTACTATTAGAAGTAGTTCTAGAACCACTTAAGTTCTATTTAAATAGAGCTTTACTAGTTATTTATAGTATATAGGCTAATATTAAAGATAAAGACTACTACTCTCTAAGCCTCTAAGATAAGATACTTTAACAGATAAGTAGCAGTTAGTATTATAAGTGCTTTTAGAATAATTTCTAAGCTAGTATACTCTCTGCTACTTATAGGTTTCTTAGTATTTACTAGTAGAAGCTTAAAATTAATTCTAAGCTCCTCTACCTATTATTTATACTAAGTAAAGCCTTATATAGTAATAATAGTATACTTAATATTATAGCAGATCTTATAGATAGTAAGTCCCTGCTATCTTTATATCTAGTATTTAAATATTTAGAGCACCTTAAATATTTTATTATACTCTTTTAAGACTAGGAGAATTCCAAAAAGTCTTCTATTATACTTATCCTTAATAAGGAGTATCTAGGTATATAGTCTACTAAGCTTTTAGTAGTTAAAGAGGTTCTAAGCTATATAGTAGTAGAAATAGAGAGATCTAGTCTTAGATATACTATATAAAATAACTTGCTTAGTATATACTTAAGCATAGAATTTATATTAAATATATAATAGAGTTTTAATCCTCACCCTCTAAGTATTATATATAAGATATTTAAGAGCACTCTAGCTTAGATAACTAGCTTAGAGGTACTATAGTTATATATTATTAAACCTTTTAGCTATATAGTAGTATAAGGAGTATATTAGCTTCTAGTTATTTAAGAGAGCTATAATACCTATACTACTTATAGAAATACTTAGACTAGGCAGATAGGTAGAAATAGAGTTATATTTAAAGAAGACTAGATTGCTCTTATATAGTAGCTACTTTATATAAGTAAACTTACCCAGCTTATTAAACTATAGAGAGCAGTTATAGCTATTATACTAGATATCTATCTTAAAGAGGAGCACTTCTAAAATAATATTAGTATATATATTTTTAATAATAGTAATATTATTTAAGGTTAGAGCACTCTTTTTACCTATTAAGGTGTCTTTAAATATATTCTAGATAATCTAAGTGCCCCTCCTAATAATTAGTATACTTATACTACTAACTTTAATTACCTTATTATTATATAAGTATATAAAAGTACTAGAAACTAGCTTTCTCTTATTATTAATAATATAGAGAGCTCTATAATTATCTAAAATAATACTATTAGAGAGAGCATATAGTTTTTTAAAGAATATAAATACTATAGAATAAACTTAGATTACTTAGCTTTTATCTTTAAAAAGGCTTTAGTTAATAATATAGTAGGAAATATTATTAGGAAGTTACTCTTTATTACTAGTACTACCCCTATTACTATATTTGCTCTAGCTATTACTATAGTATCTACTATAGCTATAGTTAGATAAGTGCTAACTGCTCTTCTAAGACTCCTTTATAATCTACTCTATATATATAAGGTTATTATAGATATAGCTCTATTATAGAGATATTACTATTTCCTATATATACTATGCTTTATTCTTTAATATCTTATAATCCTTAAAGCTATCTTTTAGTAAGCCTATAAATATCTATTAAATATAGCTATAGTTCTATAAGGTCTACCTATAGTATTATTTATAGAGATAGCTAGGGATCTTATTAGGTATTACTACTAGAAAAGAAGTATCTAAAGCAGTCTATAAGGCTTAAGGTAAATCCTCTAAGTTAGAGTAGCCTATAAGAGTAGTATATACTCTAAGTAATCTACTAGAACCTTTAGTAGTAGCTAGCTTATTATAGATCTTAGTAGTAAGAATAATTTTAAGCTCTTTAAGTAAGAGGCAGGGTATTCTAATCTCTTCTACTTAGATAACTAAATCTAGCTAGTTTTAGGCCTAAATAGGAGCTATTTTATAGTATACTGCCTTAAAAAAAGTATATCTACTATAGCTTCCCTTAGTATTAGTAATATTCTAGCTTACTACTAGCTTATAGAGATAGTACTATTCTCTATACTACTTAGCAGGCTAAGTAGTATACTTAATATACTTTAAAATATCCTTATAATCTTAGTATATTTATTTCTATATACTATTATTAGAGCAGGTAAGTTACTATTTAAAAAGGTAAAGTATATTCTAAAAGTTAATCTAGAACTTATTATTCTTATTATTAAGCTTTATCTCTACTACTTTAAAGTAAACTATATTAATAGTCTAATAGATAAGTATCTAATAGTTATAGTATAAGGTAATCTATAATAAGAGGTTTATACTATTAGTAGAGAGATATTTAAATATATTACTCTATTTATTTTAGATATCCTTATACTTAATAGAAATTAGTAGAGTTAGCTTTATAAGCTTAGAAGTAGTAAGACCTGCTCTACTAGTTTATTAGAGAGTATTAGACTCCTTACTCTTAATAATATTAATAGAGTTATTATACTTAGTAGTTTTATAGAGTATCTAAGAGGGATTTCCCTTAGTATTCTGCTTTTAAAGAGCTGCTTTATACTTACTAAGATTAGCCTTATACTTAGCTTAGAGGTAGTTATTATACTTATCTATAAATTCCTAAATAGTTAGAGTGCTTTTAAGAGTATTAAAAGGCTTTCTAGTATTAGAACTATTAGAATTAAAATACTTCTAAATACCCTTACTCTATATAGATAAGTATAGGTTAAGGTACTAGTAAGGCTAGTTAGTAGAGCCTTAAAGTCTTACTTTTAGAGAGAAGGTTATTAAAGAGTATATAGCTATTATTATAAAACTGCTTTAAAAAGGTTTTAAGTATTATAAAGTTATTTTAAATAGATAAAAGATAATAAGAGAAAAGCTACTTGCTCTTTTCTAGGCTTAGAGAGGTTAGAGGAATATTTATAAGCTATAGAGCTAGGCTTATAACTATTATAAGCTATAAATAGAGGTGAGAGTAAGTTATAAGGAGTAACTATTTTAGCTATAGATTAGTATGCGTGGAAAGTGCAGTAAAATAGTCTATAGTGTGCGATTATATAATTGCATGCTATAGTGCATAGCTACTATAGCCTTATAAGGCTGAGAGTGCTGTGAACTATACTATAATATAACTATTATAAGCTATAAATAGGAGTGAGGGTAAGTTATAAGGAGTAACTATCTTAGCTATAGATTAGTATATATAAAAAGCATAGTGAAATAGTCTATAGTATATAATTATATAATTACACACTATAGCATATAGCCACTATAGCCTTATAAGGCTAAGAGTGCTATAAACTATATTATAATAAATAATAAGTTTTAGTACTACTTTATAAATAGAAAGTACTATTTTTAGAGAGATATTTAGTAATGGTATTATAGATAACTACTAAGTAATCTATAACTTAATAATAAATAAGACCTTATTAAAAAGAAAATAGTCTCTTAGAAGTTAGATATAGAGCTATAAAGATAGTTAGAGTAAAAAATAGAAGCTTTATTACTAACTTACTATTTCTCTAAGCTACTTAACTATTTAAGAAAGAGCTAATATAGTTAAAATAAGAAATACTAAATTCTAGATTTATAGATATTATAAAAAACTAAGACTAAGATTTACTACTAAATAACTTATAGATAACTACTAGATAATTACTAACTTAATAAATCTAAGAATAAATCTATTAGAGAGGAGAGATTATATTATAAGCTAGAATAAGGTTATAGTTAAAATAAAAAATTAAAGCTTAGTAAGAAAGCTTAGTAAGCTAGTTAGAGTAGTCTAAAAGATAACTCTAATAGTAGAGAAATATTAGGTGTTTACTAAGAGCTCTCTAAATAGGCTCTAGCCCCTATTCTTAGATTCTTAGAGGGCTAGAGAAGAATATTTAACCTTAGTTATACCTATCTATGCTAACTTCCTCACTCTGTACTATATGCTTATAATAAGATAGAGCCAGGCAAGTCTACTAATGCGGATGTGAATTTCTCGAAGTTGATGTAAGTGAGACACGTTTCAGCTAGAATCTCGTGTGCCTTGCATTAGAGAGACCTATAAGATAGAAGCGTTGGCAACTGCGATGATAGGAAGTCTTTCAAGGACGCATATCGAAGTTGGTATACTCCGTTTACCTCACTGATAAGATCGGCGCATTCTGTGCTTATTGATATGTCTTTTGGTAGCCTTTGGCATGGGTTGATCCCAGTTCGACCTGTTTTCATAGAAAGAGCCTCGATCAACTCGATTTTCGACAGCGGCCGATACGCGTTGGTGACCCACAGCAGGGCTCTTAAAGCCCGGTCTCGGACGAAGCGAGAAGGGTGGTCGATAATCTTCTTAATCTCGTCGCCGTAGAGATCATCTAACCCTTCTGTGGTGTCTTGGAGGGCATTTTTGATGTCCTCGACGCTTCCAATTTCCTTGAAATGTTTCGCTTTGAAGTGTACCCATAAGAAGAGACCTGCTGCATTGTTGAACATCAAACTCTTGATTTCTTCAAAACCTATGCGCTCCTGTGGCGATGGGTCGGCATTGATTTCGTCCACTTTTTGCGATATGTATGCTTTGATATCTCCAGAATTCGCACCGCCGTCAATTCGAATCTTCGGCTCGCAAGCAAAAGCATGGTTGATTTCCCTGTAGCCAGGGCGGCTAAACACAAGCACTCTGGTGCATCCTCCCGAATCCGTCGAATTCGTAAGTTCGACCAGGAAGTTGCAAAAGTCGTCGAATTGCCGATCTGGGAAATGACTGCACTCGTCAAGTCCGTCGATAATAATATAGGTGGAAGCGAGTCGTGACGCCACCATTTTGATGCCCTCTTTCATCTCACTTCTTTGGGGTTCCTCTTTGCTGCCAGCATCGGCACGGGATAGCAGTGTTTCAATGCCTTCAGATAACGGCAGCTGCTTATACAGACGACCAAGGATGCTGCCCAGTAAGTTGTTCATGTTCATTCTCGTCTTGGTTTGCGTGGTAGTACAATAAGCGTATGCCATTGCCTGGTCGCTGCGTAACGGCAAGGAGGCCAGCTCGCTCACTACTCTGGCGGCCAAATGGGATTTTCCTGTCCCAGGATTGCCATGAACCCAAAGTAGGGTGGACTTGGAGCTGTTTCGCCACGATTTGAACGTCTCGTCAGCCAACAGCCAGTTGCCGGAGTTGGGAACCCGTCGTTCAAAGTTGCTCTCTTGGATTTCTCCAAAGTTTATGGCCGGGAGCCACTCCAAGAAGCGTCGACGTCGCATTTCTTAGACGAGTCAGAACAGTTCGAGAGATGTCCAAGCATCATTTTGCTTACCTTGTTGCATTTCCTTCTGCTCGTCTGTTTTCTTGTTTCTGCTGCTATCTCTCTCTTCATGCTCTTCCTCCAGCAGTTTCCCAATGGCGTGAATTTTGTCATGTACTGATTGTACCTTGCGGATGTTCATCAAGCCACGTCGCTTTTCCAGCGCCGCCAAATGCAGTTGGAAGTTCGTCTTGACATCTCCGAACCTTGTGTCGAAGTCCTTAAATTGCGCCTTCATCGCGAAACCAATGGTACTTCTTTCCTTGCCGCGTTCGTCGTAGAATAGTCTAGCGACTTGAATGCAGAAATTGAGTATGTCTGCAGCCAGGTTGATCTCACAGGCCTTTATCGCAGGGTCGTCGTCGAAGATGTTCTCTCGTCGGTATTGGTTGATGAGATCAACCTCGTCACCCATCCACTCCAGCATCTCCGTCAACTTGCTCTGGAAGTCATCTACACGGGTGCTGAGAGAAAGGATGCAAGTGATGCCACCCAGAATCAGAGAAGCCGGCATAGGAGTGAATTGACTTGCACTCGTCACTATCGGCGCGACCGAGTTCGCAAGTTGGTAGATGGGCTTCATCTTTCGTGAAAGTTTTGCGACCTTGCTGTGATGGACGGTGTGCTGGACCGCCCGCGCCAGACCTGAGACGTAATCCTCGTAGCTAGCTGCTTCTGACCCCTTCAAGAAGAGCTGCCGTCGTTCAGGCTCGAGCTTGTCTGCCTCGGAAAGCCAAAAGCTGAGCGCGCTGTCGACGTCTGATTCCTCGCTGTGTCGTCGTTTTCGTTTCGTTCGAGTTGCCTCGTCGAAAGCTGCCGCAAAGAACGGGCTGACAATCCCCATGATGGTCGGTGGGTGATCATAGGTAGTGCTGCTTGCGGGGCTGCACCACAGCCGCCCTGCGCGTCAGGTAATTGTATTCCTTTTAGGTACTGGCACCAGAAAGTATAGTGAAAGACGGCTAAGAAAGAAAGAAAGAAAGAAAATCTTGGGATTTCTGCGGTTGGCAATACGCGGAATCGTGTGAAATTTCCAGCTGTAACGGGAGCCTGATCAGGATCTCAAGTTGTGGCTGCGGTCTTACGACTTGCTTACAATCGACTCATCTGCACCAGGTAAGCTGGAGAGGGGCGAGACATCAATTACATAAGACGAATCCAGCCAGTTAAATTCGACAATGAATAACGAAAGTCAGAAACTACAACGACCGCCGCTGGTTCAATCTACATGCATGTAATATGGTTGAACTACTTCTAATGTGCGTGGGTAATTCTTCCAACAATCCCACCATCTGATGGCTTTGTAATTTCACCAACAAACCACCAAGCACATTCCAATCACTTGGAAAGTCCAGTAGGGCCCCGAGGCCTGTTCCTGCAAGTAACATATTCAGCAGCCTCAGTCTGACCTGTGGCTGTCTACGCGCTGTAGGGGCCAATGAAGGATCATGACGGCGCAGGGCAGTCATGCAGGTGATTCTTCCCCATCGAAACCCCAGGACGAAAGTACTTGGAAGACATGATTCGGATAGTTGTTATCACGTCTCCGTTCACGAGAACGCAAGGCAGTGATGAGCAACCCTGTGATATCAAAAGTGGAGGGTATTCGATTTACCAAAAGTCTCAAGTCTGAAGCGTTTGATCTCCTATTCCTTCCTACAACATCTGCCTCGAAAGAATATTTGATGAAGCTATATCCCAAAAGTGGTACCTATACCCTCGACTTGTTTCCAACATCCTCAACAGCCTCGGTCTGGCCCGTCGCAGTCTTACGTTCTCCAATAGGCTCCATGTCATCGTGGTGGATGACTTTCTCGACAGCACCATTGGCCTGGTCAGCAAGAGCCTTGTCCTCGAACACTGGAAGACGAATCGTTAGCAACTTCCCACATTGCATTCGTCACACGCAGACCAAACTTACAGAAAGCCAACTCCTCGAGCGTACGTCCCGCCGTCTCGGGGAACATAAAGTAGACAAACACGACCTCGAACGCGAGCCAGCAGCAGTAACTGATGAGATACCTCCACGAAGCGTTCTGCAGACCGATGGGGTTGACAAAGGTGGTGAAGAAGCCCGCCAGCCTGCCGAACAGCTGGAAGAAGGAGATGCCGCGCGACCGCAGCGCGTACGGCCACAGCTCGACGAGGTAGGTGTACGTCAGCGCGTTGTAGCCGATGTTGTAGCAGGGCGAGTACATGAAGATGAAGAAGATGGTGGCGATGGAGGCGCCGTTGTTGGTGTAGTCGTTGTCCATGGCGTGGACGGCGCGCTCCATGGAGATGGTCCAGGCGATGTAGCAGAGCAGCAGGGAGATGGTGCAGGCGAGGTACATGACGCGGCGGCGGAAGCGGCGGACGAGGAGGGCGACGGCGACGCCGCAGACGAGGGACCAGCAGGCGATGCCGACGTTGATCTTTTGCTTCGTGACGGAGCTGTCGATGCCGACCATCTTGAGGAGGTCGCCGAGGTAGTAAGAGATGAGGGTGTTGCCGGACCACTGGGTGAAGAGGCCGAGCATGGAGGTGATGAGGCAGCGGCGGCGCATGCCGGCGGTGCGGAGTAGGTCCATCCACGAGTGCTCGGAGGCCTCCATCTCGAGGGTGATGACGGTCTTCATCTGGGCGATCTCGGCCTTGACGAACTCGGAGTTGTGGTCGCCCTCGGCGTGGTACTTGACGAGGATCTCGCTGGCTTCTTCGGCGCGGTCTTGGGTGATGAGCCATCTGGGGCTCTCGGGGAGGAAGCTGGGGGACAGCTGATGTTAGCCCGCGGGAGAGCGGGGGGGGGGGGGGGGGGGGTACAGAGGATGAGTGGCTTACAAGACGAAGCAGATTTGCAGGAGAGACGGGCAGATCTGGAGGAGAGACGGGATGCGCCAGGCCCAGTTGCTGGGGATGTTGTTGGTGCCGAAGCAAATCGCGGCGGCGGTGATTTGGCCGACAAAGTATGCAACATTGAAACTGGCGACACGTCAGGTTCATGTCGTTGAGGTCGGGCAATCGTATTGTTCAAGACTTACAGAGAAGTGAGGACGGGGCGCTCCTTGGGATAACCGAGCTCACCGATCAAAGACGAGCCGGAGACGATGCAAGTCGGGATACCAAAACCAAGAATCATACGGGCGACGATGTACATGGCAACTTCAAAACATCAGCCATCTGGAGCAGTGAAGAGGGAGAAAGTTCCCAAAGTCGGACTCACCATGCTGGGAGAATCCTTGGATAAGAGCTCCCAAAACCATGACACAGCTACCGCCAAAGATGGACCATCGTCGTCCGAACTTGTCGTTCACGATGGGGATGAAGGGAAGCGAGAGGATGGCTCCGAGGGAGTACGCGGCGGCGATGATGCCCTTCAGACTACCTTGCGGGTCGCCAAAGTCTGGGGTGAATCGTCAGCTCCAAGTAAGGTAACCAACTGACATGACATGGCTTCGTGCCCGTGCCCGGGCCCGCGACGACTTACACTCGATCCAAGGCGGGACAATCTGAAGCGCGTTGATCATTTGCGAATCGAAACCCGACGTGAGCTCGATACCCATGCACGTGGGGAAGAGCATCAGGTAGAGGTATCGCAGGTTCGGCTTCTTCCACCAGGGCACCTTGTCCTCCTCCGAAATGCGGGTGAGGATGGGGTCCGCAGCCCCGGTCTCCTGGATGCGCTTAAAAGCGACCATTGTGTGCGTTGATCCTCAAGACGAAAAAAGGGCCAACGGCTGGGAAGGATATCGAAGATTGGGCAAAAGAGAGCCGCGACAGTCTTGGAGCGGACGAGGAGGAGGAGGAGGGGAGCGACCAAAAGGGAGTTATAAGACCACTTCGGTACGGGGCTATCTATACAATACCACCAACCTAAGTCGCTGGACGAACACGACGACGACCTTGGGTCCTTTTTTCCCCTTCTTTCCAACGGACGCGTTTTTCGACGAACGGTCCACCCTGCCTACTTTATACCTTATGTATGCAATACAGCCCCCATGCTCGTTCGTTTATTTGCTCCAAAAAGGTAAGGCAAGGCAAGGGGTGTGCCATGCTAAGGCGGGAGGACGGGAGAAGAAAGCGATGCCCGAATGGTAGATGGTCCGAATGAAATTGGTCGTTTTCTTTACAATCTGCCCGCGCTATCGCAAAAGAGCCGGTGCCAAGAGGACCGGGGCTCGACATTTATCCATCCAGTGAGGAAGACTTGCTTGTTGCTGTTGTCTACAGTCTGACTGACTATCATCCTCTCCTCTCCTCAGCACACAGCTCAGGGCCCGGTGGTGGTGGTTGATTGAGGTGTGGAGGACAAGATGCGCCAACATGGATTAGGCCGTCTTTGTTGTATTGTTTCCCACCCGCATGGCCGCTCACATGGCCAGTTTGGTTGCTTACGCAGTGAATCATGGGTGTGGTTGGTTTTGTGCTCCGTACCGGGCGGTGACTCCGCACGATGCTGTGAAGAGGGAAGTTCACATCGGGGTCTGGGATTGGATGGGTTTCGTTCAAAATATGGGGAAAGGGCTCAACATCGAGAGTTTGCTTACCTTAGTCTACTAGTAGGTCTTCCCTCGTTCGGGGGCCGGGGTTGCTTGGCGAAACGTGCTTGCATGGGAAAAACGAAGGTGTTTTGGCCTGGTTTCGGCCGTTCGGGATGACCAGAAGCGAACATGGTCTCTCATTTGACGGCGCCGAGGTTTTGGCGGAAGTCCAAGTTTGAGCCGGGGTTTTTTTTTCTTCTTTTTTTCTCTTCCTGTCTTTTGGCCCCCACGGGCCGAAAGAGCTGTGTCACCTTTACTAGAGGTACCTCAGCTCGAGTGTAATTCCATCAGCCCGAGATGGATGGATTCATGCCTATTTACCTGCTTACAGGCAGTTTGTTCATCCCAACCTTGAACCTCACAGCAGAAAAAGCCGACACTTGGCGTGGTCCTAAGACGGGGCCACTGACCAATTCCAAAGCGGAAACATAAATCACACTGCAGGGCTTGCTCATGCGGTCTGATGCCGAGAGAAGTGTCTGCCGCATTCTAACTGATGCAGACTACTTCAGTACGTGACAGGGATCACGGAGACCTGCCCCCCCTCCTCAGCAAAAGTTGGACTCGGTCGACGACTTCGGACGATATGACAGTTGGAGCATCGAGACATCATCCCGTTGATCCGTTCCTTTGCATCGTACAAGAGAGAGAACGAGACTCAAAGGTGATGATGAGCCGCCTTTCAGCCCCGTCCCAGTCGCGCGGTCGACCGAGTCCAGGGCGATGCAACCCAAACCAGCTGTCATCCACCCGGGCATGAGAGCGAGTCTGCGAATAACATACCGCACTGTAAGCGCCCTGTAAGCGCCTTGGGGGTCCTGGACTCCTGACTCCTTCCTCTCGAATGAACCGGGCGATGGAACGCTCACGGCTCACCTCCCTCGTGCCGTGTCTTAGAACCAACGGAGCAGAGTGCTCGGCGGACGAGTTGGGAAATTCGAGGCTGTGATCCGGGGTTCAGACTCGAAATTTGTCTTGGGTGTTGGAGAAAATCCCTGCCCCTGCCCCCCCCCCCAAAAAAAAGGAATCCGGGCAGCTTGTCCCCCGTCAGCTCTCATCTCGAGGGCCATGTTTGCGGGGAAACAAAGTCCATGTTTCCGATTGGGGAGTTCATCTAAGCAAAGCGAAAGCTGTGACTGGACACGCGTTATCCAGCCCAGCTCAACGAGTCATCATTATGGGCAGCATCAGAAATGAGAATTGCCCTCCACTTTGGAAACTCGTGTGTCAAAGCGATTGGCGCAGCAAGGCCGTCGTGGTGAGAGAAATCGCGTCGCCCAAGGACAAACCCACCGCCGCGGCAAGTTTGCCGTCGTCAAAAGACGGAAGAAGGAAACCCTCCTCAACCCCACAAGACAGGGGTCAACCACCACACCCCAATCTCACCCGTCTGCCGGCATCGACGGGCGTTAGCCGTAAACACCCGAGAGAAGGGCCGATTACCACGAGGCATCGGGACTAGATAATCGGGACGTCGTCCCTAGAATTCGAGCGTTGTCTGTTCCTGGGCCATGGTCTTTTTTGGGGGGGGGGGATTTTGTTCCCCTCTTCCAACCCAACTGAAAACAGAGACAGAGATAGAGAGGGAGTCCATGTTTGTGTCTTTGCCAAGGACCAAAGGAAGAGAGGATTTGAACACTCTGGGACGCCACTTACGAAATGGAAATTCAGCTACTCGGCGTGCGGCTCCGAGGCTTTCGAACCATCCGGGGTGGCTGGTGAGTATGGGAGTTTGAAGGTCAATGGACTCGATGGCGCGCGCATCTGTGTCAGCACCACACTTTATTCGGAAACTTGCAGTTGGCAGGAGGGACTGCTGTGGGGTTGGAAGACGGAGGGCTTTTCGGAATCGACCTGGACGAGGCAATTGAGACCGAACCGACCAATGAATCGGCCATCATCCCTCACGCATCGTACGAACCGATTGTAGGTCATCTTCCCAGCGCCTAGCTCTCAACCCTCCCCCGACAACAACGTATGTCGAGCGTACCGGTAGACGAGTCCTCATGAGGTGCGACTCATCATCGTTTCGTGGGACCAGAGGCTTGAAAAGGCGCTCTGACGACTGCTAGACATTTTGGATCAAATCCGTTTCCAAGGTTGCTACATCACACTGAATCACCACTTGCACCCGAATGAGCGAGCATCGACAGCGTCCGGTCACGACAGACAATACATGGTTGGAGCGGAGACTCGCCAACGACGGACGAAACCGGGCTCGGGCAGATCGCTCTTCGTTGCGGCCGGTGTGCTGCTGTGCAATTGGACATTTGTCGGAGACCTGGAACTTTCATAGTCAAGGACTATGTGTACTGTTATAAGAGTCGATCTGACCAGCGTCTTCTTACACGGTAAGTGCATAAGAAAGCCTTGGTGTCGGTACAGTCTCAATGGGCTCGAGCGGTTGCGTTCACAATCAACTCACCGAATACTATGAGAAGCACTCGAGGTCTGTCGAGCCTGTGGACTGTCTGTCACTCAGGTAAAGACGTAGCGCGTCACGTATTACATGGCAATTGAGATTGAAATAAGTTGGTGCTTGTTTACTCCAAAGCCGGAAATCTAGTCTTTTTTTTCTTCTTCATTTCCTGCCTTGTCCATCAGGCCGTCAATCTGGTCATCAGACGGTCATATCATCTTTGGAAATCCTTCCATACCTCGAAGCTGCGTTTCCAGTTCGAATTACCCTGCCGCTCACATTATCCGTTTACTGGGTCTCGCGGACGACCTTATCAACAGCCTTGGCAAAGTATTCGACATTCTTCGTGTTGAGACCAGCCATGCTGATGCGGCCGTTCTTGGTCATGTAGACGTGGGCGTCCTCGCGCAGCTTCATGACCTGGGCCTCGCTCAGGCCAGTGAAGCTGAACATGCCGATCTGGTCGGTGATGTGGTTCCAGGTGCCCGGAGTGCCGAGTTCCTCGAGCTTGGCGCGCAGGACCTTGCGCATCTCGATAATGCGGCCGGACATGGTGCGCAGGTTGTCCTCCCACTCGGCGAACAGTTGGGGGTCGTTGAGGACGGTGGCGGCCACGCGGGCGCCGTACAGCGGCGGGTTGGAGATCTCGGAGCGCTGGAGGATGGCGAGCTGGGAGGCGATGCGCGTGGTGGTCTCGGCGGCGTCGGAGGCGGGTGCGGTGACGAAGTGGAAGCATCCGGCACGCTCACCGTAGAGACCGAAATTCTTGGCGAAGGACTGGGCGATCAGCAGCTCGAAGCCCTGTTCAATGAAGTAGCGGACGGCCCAGGCGTCGCGGGCGAGGTTTCCGGAGGCGAAACCCTGGTAGGCGCAGTCGAAGAAGGGGAAGTGCTTCTTCTGGCGGAGGAGGGCCGCAATCTCCTTCCACTGCTCCTGGGTCGGGTCGACACCCGTGGGGTTGTGTGCGCAGGCGTGTAGGAGGATAATGGAGCGGTCGGGTGCGGCCTGGATCGCCTGCTTCATGCCGTCAAAGTCGAGGCCCTTGGTCTGCTTGGAGAAGTAGGGGTACTGGGCAATTGGCAGGCCGACGTTGCCAAAGATCTGGTTGTGGTTGGCCCATGTCGGGTTGGAGATGTAAACTGTGCGGTTGCCCTTGTAGAACTTTGCGAGGAAGAGGGCGCCCAGGTGGACGGCGCCAGTGCCGGAAATGGTCTGGACGGAGGTGGTGCGCTTCTCGCGGATGGCGGGAGAGTCGGCGCCGAGCATCAGCTCGTTGGCCTTGCCAGTGAAGCTGGCGATACCGGCGATGGGGGCATATTCATGGTTGAGCTCAGGGTCGTTGCGAAGGATCTCATCGGCCTGTGTTGTTGCATCATGGCGGGGTTAGCGGGGGTGGATAAGGAGTAAGGTACCTTAGGGGGAGGGGGGAGGTCAGGGAACACTGAGTGGAGGCGGGATGAGGGGAATCGCGTCAAAAATAGGTGGTGCCATCAGCTAGCTAGGTAGCTTAGCTGGTTTGCAGCTGCCGTGTGATGCAGTTGAACTGCGGAGGGTCCGCGATGACGTCCGGCCACGACAACGACGAAGAGATGAGGTAAAAAGATAGAATCACAACACACCTTCTTGACAACGGGCAAGACCCAAGGCTTCGCATTGTCGTCGCGGTAAGCTCCAATGCCCTAGATGCGAGGGGTTACGTGTTAGCGGTCACAGCTCTCTCTATCTCTCTCTCTCTTTCTCACTCCAGCTTCGCTTCGGAGAGCGAGTTCCCGATGTGACCAGCCAGATGCCAATTCCGGTACCTAGCGTTATGGGAATTCTCTTCTCGCTTTGGGGATTGTCAGCTCACCAAGTCGACCTTGTCCTTGCTCTCGTCGGCCCTGAACGCCCTCATCAAGCCGAAGAGGGGGTCTTCGGGAGCTTGGGGCACCGTGCTGGCGGGAAAGTTTGTCGTCGATACGGGCGCCATGATGTGTGATGCGATGTTGCGTATTCTCGAGAGGGTAGAGTTGGCCTGGGGAGAAGAGGAAGAAGACGAAGAAGCAGAAAGAGAAAATGAAGAAGACGACGAGGAGTCACCTGGCATTTTCAGTGGTGTCGGAGGCTTCGTGAGATGGAACGAGTCAGAGTAAGGGTCGGCCTGGGGGATGTTATTATTATGGCATCAGAGGAGTGGTACGATTTAGACGGGCGAATGGGAGGCTTTGCGATTACAGGCGCCAACTGCTGCTGTCCGGGGGGTTGGGTCGGTCTTTCCACTTGGACGACGCGCCCCGGGCCGGGGAACACTGCCCTTTACCCCAGAGGGCAAAGGGAAGCGTGAAGCGGGAAGCGGACATGCGCCCGACATGCGCCTCCATGGACGGCATGTTCCAGCTGGGGGGAGCTAAGGGGGTTGAGGACCTGGGGAATGGTGCGAGGATGGTGAGGTACCGATGGACGGGGGATGACGATGTAAGGTACCAGGTAAGAAGCAAAGCAGAGGTGCTAAGGTACCTAGGTAGGTACCTTTGGCTGGGTACCAAACGTCCGCTGAACTCACCTTGGACCGCGGTGTGGAGCTGGGCGCTGTGTCTCGCCGAGTGTCTCGAGTTTTGTAGACTTGCGGTTGTGGTTTGCGTTGCAGAGGACGATTTTGCGTTGCAGCTGCAGAAAATAGGCGTTGCGGGTTCGGTTGCCGTTGCAGGTTGCAGGTTGGTAGCTGGTTTCTTGTCGATGCAGGGCCAAGCAAGCAAACAGACAGTGGAGGGCAGGACGGGGCGGCCTCGTTACCGTACGGGGCTACCTTAACTCGGACGATCGGGGAGACGGGAATGGGGTCCTGTCCTAAGAAGAAAAAACAGGTACAGACAGGTGATGATGCACTGTGAGGTACCAGTATCCACAACCGGCGGGCAAGTAATCGTAAGTTGTTGCTCGAAACGGGCGCGGACAGTCTGAATTTATGAGGTGGTTGGCTGCGTGAGGGGCTGTTTTGATATAGTGCAGATGAAGTAATGACGATAATTGAGAGTCGGTTTCTGTGTTTAGTGCCCGGCAACTAAGTAAGTAGATGACGAGGCTCGGTGGTGTTTGATAGACAAGATGCCGTGGGCTGGGCAAGAATCGGCGAAGTGTCGGCGTACTATCGGGAATTCTGCACAAGGCAGCAAGGCACTCGATGGAAAGACTGGACAATTCCGATTATTGCTTTGACCAGGACCCCCGTATCGCGCGGGGAGGGGAAAGCGACCTCTCTTATCCTCCTGCAGCCGGCTTCTCCAAAACGCTCCAAGCTCTAGTAGTGCCTAGTAGTGCGGTCACTGTTGCGGATGGACCGAGGTCTCGGGAGAGACCCCATGACATGACTCTCCCGCCCAACGGCACGACTCAACTCGAGGCGAATTGACACATGGTTCAAATCATGTATTGGTCTGGGTTTGGGGTTTTTTTTTTCTTGTGTCTGTTCTCATTTACTTCTACGCTTTTGTCTTCTCAACCTTCCCGTCTTTCCCCGGACGTTTTCCCCAGAACTCAATGACTGACCTGGAGGCTATGCGGGCGGTTTGACAGGAACGGTTGAAAATCATCCCATCTCATGCAGCTTTACACACAAAGGAAACGCAGCTTCCACCAAGATACCTGCATCGCAAGTATTTTCTTTCACAACTGTTTCCCCTCGAAATAGCCCGGCTCCACGTGGATTGCGACACCAGTTACTTCCGAATGCTAGTCTCTGGGTGAAGAAGCCCTGTTCCGTTTCGCATATCAGATGTACCTTTCCTGGACGCAGTTAACAGCGCCAATCAGAAGCTCCCTTCGCAGCGTCTCTAGGAGAGTTATCCCCCCCCCCCCCCCCAACACAAGCTCTCACCATCGCACCTCCGACGGTGCCGCCGACATGGTGTTCAACTCACCGCTTTACATCTCAGACAATTCTAACGGGTTTTCGGTGAACGTCGCTAGTCCTTGGGAAGGCGAGTCCGCCCTCGAATCGCTCTCTGTTAAAGTCACCATAGTTTGATTTTTGAGGTCACCTGGTCCTGGTCTGCAGCGCCTTCCAGCATGTGACGCTGTTTCTGTACCCTGAGGTGCACTTTCACATGCCGACTTCACCGTCCAACATCAGCTTCCTGCTCTACATAGCTAGGTACCTCAGATCTACAGACATTTTCACAAGATATTTATTGAGGAAGCTTCACGGCAGCCTGCCTCTATGGTATCTAAATGACCAAGTCCCACAGAATCAAAAACGCGCACAACCCCGCCGACGCAAAGAAGGTATACCTCGCCGCACTCGGCCTCTGTGTCGCTTTCTTGAGTTGCTTGTTACCGCCGCCAACATCCGCCGTGATGTTTTCTGAGTCCGCCACGAGCTGTTCAATATGTGCAGACTGCGTTGCAAGATTGCCCACAAGCAACGTCTGCAAT
Source organism: Colletotrichum neosansevieriae (assembly GCA_036785495.1). NCBI lineage: Eukaryota > Fungi > Ascomycota > Sordariomycetes > Glomerellales > Glomerellaceae > Colletotrichum > Colletotrichum neosansevieriae. The sequence continues at coordinate 117,567 of JAVHLV010000175.1, read as the reverse complement.
TCCGCAATCTCCACCAGCGACTTTTCCGCCGTTCTGTACATGCACCAATTAGCGAAAACCCCGCCCTTGACAGGACCCCAAGGTGTCCGCAAACGTACCTGACTTTGTCCAGCGTGCTGTTGTAATGTTGCAGCATATCCTGATTCCCCTTCTCGAACATCTGTATCTGCTCCTCCGTGAGGTCCTCCCTGAAATTACGCGACGACCCGCCTTCATCCGGCGGCAGCCCCGTCGCAGCCCCCTTCTTTGCAGCCGCATCCTTCCTCATGGCCTCGTAGAAACCGCCCAGCTCAGGCATCGCGCTACCGCCGCCCGCCTTGGCCAGCACGCTCCTGTTCTTCTCCATCTCCCTCGTCAACCTCGCCTCCATCATATCCTGCTGCGTCCTGCCGCACAGCTGCAAGCCCTGCCTCAGGCTCCACAGCACGCCGTCGCGATGCAGCCCGACGGCCCTGGCCTTGGCCTCCGCGGCGAGGTGCTCCGCCGACTTGTTCGCGTCCGAGACGTCGCCCGCCGCCCACGCACCGAGGACGCCGAGCCCGCGGCCATACTTTTTGCGGATGACGGCCGTCTCGGTCTCGCGGCGCAGCTGTTCCGTCTCGTCGAGGGCGCGGATGCTGGCGTTGAGCTCCCGGAGCATCAATTTCGCTTCGGCATCGACGTTTTCGCGGTCGCGGTCCGTCATCGTGTGCGACTCTTTCGAGGTGCTGCCCGTATGTGTGCGGATGTGCCGCCGGGGCTGCGCGGTCGAGAGGTAGGCTTGTCGGACATCTTTTAGTCTGTTGTGGAGGGTTGTGATGTGGGAGTTCTAGGCAGTGTCAGAGATGCTGTGAGGGCAGACTGGGACTAGTTTTGACGGACTATTCTGTAAGCTTCCTTCAGGAAGCCGTCAATTGCTTCGAGACTGAGCTTCTTCTCGGTCACGATTGGCGCATTGCGGTTGCGCAGGATCTCGTTGAAGACTGGCGTGATGTCCATTGTGCTCGATGCAAGCAATATCTTCTAGCCGCTAACTGTGTCCAGAATGAAATCGGCGTCACCGGAGTGTGATGGACATGCTATTGGCGTTGGAAAGAGACTGTCGATTTACAACGTCGCGTGAGGTTGTCTAGGTACATTTCACCCTGTCCTTCAACTGGCAAGCTGTTCTCCAATGACGTGGCTTTGGAGACAGGTCTCTAGCCACATGCTGGAATGTGGCTTAACGGCTGTTAGCAACGGCGGGGCGGTGCATCTCAAAACCCTTATGTAAGCGAAAGTTATAAGGTATGCCCCGGATTTCGGAGGACATCCCGTCGGCACCGGCCTCGGCACTGAGCAGGAGCCAGTATCCACTCCGGCTCCCATCGGCAGGAATCTTCGCCGCCGATGGGTCCTCGGTCGGCCAAAGATTTCGAGTCCGGGTTTCACGATTCGTAATGACAGTCATATCGTCTCACAGACGACGATGATGAGGAAGACCCTTTTGCTCTCGAGAAATGCTGCTAGGTTTCTCAATGGTCTTGGGAGTCTGCCATTGATGCAGTCAAGTGACTGGGTCCTTGATTCTCAAGAATTGGCACGAGCAGCTCGAACTTCAACCGATCCCTGGAGCAGCACCGATACCGCACCTCGCTGCAACAGTCTCGGTCAATGCCAGCAGGGCGAGACAGAACCAACTGGCCAAATAGCCGGCTGCTGCGGGACCGCGCGACGGGCCGGACGAATCACGCGAGCTTCAAAGGCGATCGGCCCAGGTGCCGGTTTTGCATGGGTGGTGGAGGCGATCCAGGGCGGAAATAGGTAACATCATTCACAGTTGCTCGTTGGGCGGGAGTAGGTTCCGCTTACGGATACGGACGACGAATTTTACATGATGGGAAGGTTGTAATTGAGTTGATCTTGATCTTCTTTCATCCTCTTCATTGCTTTTCGCTTTTATTTTGACTGTTCTCTTCTTTTGAAGTACCTCGAAGGGTTTCAAAAAGTATTTTGAATAGCAACTCGAATAACTCAGTCGTCACGTTTTGATCGGACAAGTGACATCTCTTAATAACTTGATTGCTCTTGTTGTCACAGTCGATAAGTCGATATAGTTATGGGAACAGGTGAAATGCCTCCAGCCAATGCATCTGGGGACGACACAAGCCCCCTTTCGCCCATCACCTATCTTGAGCCACCAGTAATACCCGCCTCGTCACAAAATCAACCCTTCACCGAAAAGAGCCAAGATGAAACCGCCTCACCCTCCGACGATCTCCCAGAAACCCAACACCCAGACTCCGAAAACCTAACCCGCCAACCCTCTGGATCAGCCTACAGCGTTTTCGACCCGTCCACGAAACGATGGGTCGCCTTCATGGCCTCGGTAGCCTGCTTCGTGCCGCCCATGTCCGCCAACATCTACTACCCCGTCCTGGCCCCGATCGCGAGCGACCTCAAAGTCACCATCGCCGCGGTGAACCTCACCGTCACCTCCTACATGATCCTGCAGGCCGTCTCGCCCACCGTCTTCGGCGATTTCGGCGACATGGCCGGCCGCCGCCCGGCCTTCCTCGTCGCCTTTACAATCTACCTCTTTTCCAACATCGGCCTCGCCCTGCAGCGCAACTACGTCGCCCTCCTCATCCTGCGCATGCTGCAGTCCGGCGGCAGCAGCGGCGCCATCGCCCTCGGCTTCGCCATGGTCGCCGACATCTCCATGAGCTCCGAGCGCGGCAAGTATATGGGCATCGTCGGCGCCGGCATCAACGTCGGGCCCACCATCGGTCCCGTGCTGGGCGGCGTGCTGACGCAGTACTTTGGCTGGGCGTCCATCTTCTGGTTTCGCGTCGCGCTGATTGGCGCCTGGCTCGTCCCGTACGCCCTCTTCATCCCGGAGACGTGTCGGGGCGAGCTTGAGAGGACGGACTCGGTGGCTGGACAGCCGAAACGCAAACTGCGGTTCCCGAATCCCCTGCGCGCCGTCGAGATTATTTTTGAAAAGGAAATGGCGATGATCTTGATTTACAATTCGCTGTTGTATGTCGCCTTCATCGACGTCGCAGCCACGTTAGGGACATTGTTCCGTGAGATATATGACTTCAACGACCTCCAACTCGGCTTGTGCTACCTCCCGTACGGAGCGGGATGCTGCGTGGCCAGCCTCGGCCAGGGGTACGTTCTCGACTGGAACTACCGGCGCATCGCGCGCAAGATCGGCTTCACCATCGACCGCCGCCGGGGCGACGACCTCAGCAAGTTCCCCATCGAGAAGGCTCGCTTACAGCCGGTCTACCCTGCCGTGGTGGTCGGCTTAATCGCCGTGGTCGCGTACGGATGGGTCTTGCACATGGAGACGAGCGTCGCGGCGCCCTTGGTCTTGCAGAGCGTCATTGGGCTTACGATCACGGGGTCGTTTAGCATCATGAACACTCTGATCGTGGACCTTTTTCCCGAGGCACCCGCCACGGCTACGGCTGCGAATAATTTCATGCGTTGTACGACGGGTGCTGTGGGCACGGCTGTGATCGAGTACATGATTCAGGGGATGGGGAGGGGGTGGTGCTTTACGTTCATCGCGGCGTTGTCTGCGGTGTTCAGCCCGATGTTGTTTTTGATTGTGAAGAAGGGGCCTAGTTGGAGAAATGAGAGACGGGTGAAGGAGGAGGCTTCGTGATGATTGGATCTACAGCATAGGGAGGGCGTTCGATTTGGTCTAGATTGAACGATAATGTCATTGAGATGTGTACCTGGATCGTGCTGTCTCATGGCACGGAAGGCGTGTTGTGTATTTTGCTCGATCCCAATGCCAACTTTCAGGAACCGGGACAAGGCGACAAAGCTGAGATCACGGAGTTGTCGTTCGCCCTGCTGTAGCATCCGCCGCGGGGTTTCCGGACTTGGCATGCGGCATCGACCCAGAACAGATGAAGTCAAAACGTTCCATGGCAAGCCTACATACCATTATCCTACCGTCTCGATCGCTGTTCGTTGCTGGCCGGACTTGGAGTCTCAGCCCGGTTTCTCTCGGATACACGAGGACAAAGCTGGACGGGAAAAGCGGGGAGGCTGGAATGAACTGGGACTATGTCATTGAGGCTGCCAATTGGATGTTTGTCGTGATGTTCCCCATCGTCTTCTCCCGTTTGCGGTCCCGTTTCCGGTGAGCATGTGCAAATGTCAAATGTCCGAGATCGAACACCGGAACTTGGCCGTGAGTGGGATTCCCCCGCTTGCTTCTCACAATATTGAAGCAAGGGAGACAATCCAGCGTTGACAGTGAGCCGCGAGGCAACCACACTTGATTGTGGAGGTTGGGCGGACGACTCAGCGCGGCTGATGAACGAAGAGTCGGGGATCTCCCGACGGGCCTTCCGGCAGGAATAGCATAAGACATTTGAATCAATTCAACTGTCTAGGGCCTTTTAGGACGAGAACTGAGCGGGTGAGCGACATCAAGGATACAAGGACCGCCAGTATGTTTCCAAAAGACGCCAACTCGACGTGGAGGGCTAGTGCCTTTGACCCAAGAATGCGGAGGGATAAGTCTCACCTCCGCGAGTTTGGCCATTCGGATAGTTTTTCCTGACGGGCAACCCAGTTATATCGAGAGGAACCATCAATGTAAACAAACCTCGCGGGATAGGCTTCAGAGCACATCCCAGCTCGCCAAGTGGAAAGCTGGACCTGTTGTCTCATTCTCTCCGCGTCTTCTTTCTGCTGTCACTTCAAGGTACAAGCAGAACAAGGGGCTAGAATCAGCCGCTTACAGCACCACAGACTTATGATCAGAAAGTGTACGCGGGTGAAAGACGTCTTGCTGAGTGGGGAAGAACCGTCGTGGTCTTGATCTGGAGGTGCTAAAATAAGCTCACGATTAATGGCAGGTGCCGTCCGAGCATTGGCACATTGAGCCCCTGACCCGAGCCTGGTAATATCGAATCGCACCAGGACAGGCATATAAATCTTCCCGCCCCCACGAGGTAATGCGAACATGGCAGCGTTTTGAACACAAATATTCTTAGAGCAATGAGCCCCCTCGAAGAGACAACCAAGATGGTGAGACAGAGCTTCTGACGCTCCTGGAAGCGTTCAGCTGACTTTCATGCAGACTCGCACCAACATCCTCATTGCTGGTATAGGCGCCCTCCATGAACAGCCATTCCAAAACATGCCACAAGAGGTATTCATCGATTCAGCCTCTGACTACGACCGGCTTGATGTCGCCAAGCCACCTCGTCCTGTTGAAGACGTTGCCTCTGCAACCATATCTGAGCAACAACAGCGGTTGGATCCGGATACTGTGGCTGTCACAAACGCTGGCCGTGAGTCACCACCATTCAATACAATGATCCTTAGTCGACCTTGGCCGAGGCTCGCAGATCTGCAACAGCCCCCCGAAGGTCTTGATGAGAAGGCATGTCTCAAGCCCGGTCAGACCTTGACAGAACTCTGGCTCAATAGGTCTCTGCGGGACGACCCGTTCAATAACATTAAAGAAGTGGCGTCATCAAGAGACGTCGCAGTTGTCGCAGGAAAGAAAGGGGATCTTGAGGTTGAGGCAGCAACGGTGGCAACTGCTGGAAGCGGACAGATCGAAGAACGTGCTATCAATCTGAGCCGTTCGACGAAATAAGGGATGTTTTAAAGAGAAGGGTTCGAAATAAATTAATTCTGTCTATAACGCGGGCACGGAAGACTCGAGGGGATCTCTCCGAACTTCCCAAGCCAGCCAATCTGATCGTGTCGTCCTTTCTCTGTGTTAGCGCTAGCCCTGACATTTGGGGAGGATATACATACGGTAGTAGACCCATCGAATTGACCTTCCAGACAGCCAGACCCAGCGCGACAAACTGCATTGCGACGTACGCCAGCTTCACCTGGACCATCTTTCCCTTGTTCGTTTCCGACTCGAATCTCTCAAATGCCTGGTTGACCGCCGTGAGGCCCACGAGCGGGTTTTTGAAGGCCATGAAGACCATCATGATGCTGAAGATCTGAAGCGAGTTGCCGGACATGTACATCATGATCGCGGTCATAGGCAGGTTCTTGACGGGTGCGAGTGCGACCTCCCAAGCCTTCTTGACCTTCAGCGTGTCCATCTCCTCGGGCGTCTGTTGCTTGCGGGGCTGAACTTTCTGATCCTTCTGCTTCTGTATGCGAGTATTAGCACGATTTACCTGATTTGAAAGCTACAGGAGGTTGTGCCTTAGAGCCAGTGGACTGCGTGGGATAGCCCGGAGGGTCGGAGATGCCTGGGACCTTGGACTTTGCAGGCGGGGGAGACTGCAGGTCTGCAACCCATCGTGGGACGGAGCCGTTCACTAAGGCCATTGTTCGAATCGTCGATTTGCGTCGATTGTGAATCGAGATTAGGATTTCGAGGACACGGATGGGAGGGTTTAGGACGAAAGCTCCAGTAGCGAAGATGGCGATGGACGACGACGTTGGAAGCAGGTCTCCACAAAAGGTCGGCTAAAATGCGGCTAGTGTACTCTGTGCCGCGTCTGGCTCGCTTACGCTTATCGACCTGCCGCGCTGACCGATAAGGCAGCCTGGGGCCGCTGTCATACTCCACTGCGGAACGGCGGGAGCTCTAGGACCCCAACGTTTCTCCTTAAACAACTGGGAACAGGAAACGGAGAACCGAACCGACGACGACGTTTTGCAAAGTTGCCGTTGCATCGACAACCCCTTTCTATCATCGATCGTCCCCGAATCCCGCTAGAGGCAAGCACACAAGAAAAGAAAAAAACCAGCGGAAGCCCGACCCGAACAGAGCTGGCTGCTATATCGAGCAACCGGACAAGACGAACAAACGGCCATCTCAGTCAGAATCGACACTTCGATTGGCCGCGACGAACCCCCCGGCCCCAACGACGCATGTGACATCCCTCACTTCTGCACCCCTCCCACCATTCCAAGACACTCGAGTCCAGGAAAACTGCAGCCTTCCGCCAACTCTTGCGACCATCTTACCAATTGGGTGGCTTGACCCTTGGCGTTTTCCCCCGCGGAAGCAAACAGGTCGACGACACCCTACATACATCCTTTGCACAGCTGGGCGTGAGGGGTCTGTGGTGTGTTGACGCCCACCACCACGCGATCGAAGCACCTGCCCGTCCAGAGGTGGAGTCTGTCTGAGATTCGCACTACACACTATCGCACCGACCGCCAGGTCTCGCGCATAAGAGGAGGGCGTCACCATGTCGGCCGCGCAGGGTGGAGGAGACTCCAAGTTGTTTGCCAGGGTAAGCTCCGGTCTCTTTGCTGCTATCGCCATGTTGCGCCCTGTTCGTGGAAAACGCCAGCTGTCTTTCGTTGTGTAATACCTGCATATGCTGTATTCAGACCCCTGCCTGGACTTCAGCTTGAGGTTTTGGTCGCATTCTATGATACCTATCTGCCACTTCCCATGTCAGCCTTTACAATTCCCCGCAGTCTGGAGATGTCTCCTTGGGCATCCTCCGATCATCATCCTTCAACTTCATCCGCAGCATATCTGTTCGCATGCTTGCATATGCGCCGCCCAGCATGTTCATGGCCTACGTGCCTCCACCGATTTACCTCTCCAGACAACTAACAACCTCAAAGGGAAAGGTAGCTGAGCTTAGGCTTGAGCTCAATAGCGGCGGCAAGAAGGATAAGAACAATGCGAACAAGAAAATCGCCCTCAAGAAGATTGTTGCCAACATGACTATGAGCAACAATGATATGGTCGCGTTGTTCCCCGACATCATCGGTTGCATGCACATTCAAAGCCTGGAGATCAAGAAGATGTATGGGCCGAACCATTGCCCAGAGGGGGATTGGTGCTGACGTTTCTTTTAGGTGTTTCTTGTTCCTCGTCAACTACGCCAGAATGCGTCCGGAAATAGCAATACAGGCCATTCCAGTATTGGAGCAGGTGGGCGCATATGGCCGACGTCCGTCGAGGCGGCTTGGCTGACATGATCTAGGATATGGAAGACCACAACCCTCTCGTGAGGGCGCTCGCTCTCCGAACAATGTCCTACATCCACGTCCGCGAGTTTGTCGAAGCGACCGTTCCACTGGTGAAGCACATGTTGAAGGACTCGGATCCATATGTGAGGAAGACCGCGGCTTTCTGCGTCGCCAAGCTCTACGACCACGACCGGCGCATGGTTGAGGGCTCCGACCTCATCGACAGGCTCAACACCTTACTGAGGGACGACAACCCAACTGTCGTTGCCAGTGCCCTGGCGTCCTTGATGGATATTTGGGAGCGCAGCGATGCTATCAAGCTCACCATCGACTATAGCAATGCTTCCAAGATGGTGGCCATCCTGCCTGACTGCTCTGAGTAAGTAAGCTCGATTTAGTGTTGAAATTGAGTGCTGACGTGGGAACTCAGATGGGGCCAGACGTACATCCTCGAGGCACTCATGTCATACGTTCCCCAAGACGGCAACGAGGCTATCCTGCTTGCCGAGCGCATTTCGCCACGTCTTTCGCATTCCAACTCGGCGGTCGTGCTCACCTGCATCCGTGTTGTGTTGTATCTCATGAACTACATCGCAGACCAGCGACATATTACCGCGCTGTGCAAAAAGCTGTCACCGCCGCTCGTCACGCTGCTTGCTAAGGGACCCGAAGTGCAGTACCTCGCGCTCAGAAACGCCCTCCTCATCTTGCAGCGCCGGCCCGAAGTTCTGCGCAACGACATCCGCGTGTTCTTCTGCAAATATAACGACCCTATCTATGTCAAGGTGACAAAACTGGAACTCATCTTCATGTTGGCCAACGAGAACAATATTGACGAGGTCCTCACCGAGCTAAGTGAGTACGCGACCGAGATCGACGTGCACTTTGTGCGCAAAGCTGTGCGGGCCATAGGCAAGCTCGCCATCAAGATCGAGCCGGCGGCGCGCCAGTGCATCAACCTGCTTCTCGAGCTCGTCGCCACCAAGGTGACGTACATTGTGCAGGAAGCCACGGTCGTCATTAGAAACATCTTCCGCAAGTATCCCAACCAGTACGAGTCCATCATCGGTACGCTGTGCGAGCACCTAGACTCTCTGGACGAGCCGGAAGCAAAGGCCGCCATGGTGTGGGTCATCGGCCAGTACGCGGACAGAATAGAAAACAGCGATGTCCTCCTCGAGGACTTTCTGTACTCGTTCGCCGAGGAGCCCGTGGAGGTCCAGCTGGCGCTGCTCACCGCGACTGTCAAACTGTTCATCCAGAGGCCGACAAAGGGGCAGGAGCTGGTGCCGAGGGTGCTTAAGTGGGCGACGGAGGAGACGGACAATCCCGACCTCCGCGACCGCGCATACATGTACTGGCGGCTGCTGTCGACGGACATGAACGCCGCCAAGAAGATTGTCATGGGCGAAAAGCCGGCCATCACGGCCGAGTCGGAGCGCCTCGACCCTGCGACCCTGGAGGAGATGTGCCTAAACGTCGGCACGCTCGCGACCGTCTACCTAAAGCCCGTGCAGACCGTTTTCCGATCCGCGCGGCCTCGCAAGCTCCTCGACTCGCCCGCGCTGCAGAAGCATCTCCTCCCAACTTCGATCGAGAACCAAAAGAGCCTCAGCATGCTCGGCATGGGCGGGCAGCCGCAGGACATGAACATGCACAGCCAGCACGTTCAACAGCAGGCGGTTGCCGACGGCAACCTCGCGCAGGCCGTCAGCGACGCCGACGCCTACTTTTCCAGCATCGGCCCGCAGCAGATGGCGGCGATGCGCATCGACCAGGGCGATTCTTTCGGTGATACCTCGGGCTACGAGACGGGGTACGTCGTCAACCAGCACGCGCCGCAGCAGATTGTACAACCGGCGCAGGGGAGCAATGGGGATCTGCTTGTGTTGTAAGAGTAGGATAAAACTGGTAAATTGTAATGCGGAAGATTGGTAGACTACATGATATCCTCGTTGGTAATGGCAAAGCTTTAGCTTAATTGTGTGTAGGTCATAGCAAAAGGGTGAACACTGGAGAATTTCATCGGTCTATATGAGGAGTGTTACTAATATGCTCCAAGAAAGGTTTTGCCAAGTTTGTCAAATTACGAATCTGGAAGAGTTGGAAGGTGTCAACAATGTTTCAGGCTTCGTGGCCCATTCCAAACTACGACGTCACCATTTTCAAATGCATGCCTTTTGCGAATACGAAGTTGTCTGATGCAGTTTAGTGCCATGCTGACAAGCGTCCAGATAAAGAACGCAGATCTTTAGCGGGCGCAAGAAAGATTTCTTCAACACGGGAAGTCTAAAAGCCAGATTCTTTACCCAGATCTTGGGGAGGGCGCAGATGGCGGGGTGTCAAGAGGCGGCGGCGCAGCCTAGCTACTATTCTGGGGATAGAATCTTGCCTTTTTTCTTCTTTCTGACAAGTGCGACTTGATTCGGGCGTGGCCAATTCTTGACTTGGTCAAAAGAGACCGGGCTGAGCTCGAGCTGGCTGGCTAGACGGAGCGATGGATGAGATAAGGTAGGCTTGGCGGGTTCGTAGTCGGGTGGGGGAGACTGGACAGTCAGTGACGTGGGGAGGACGCCGAGAAGAGGCCGTGTGTAGGTGTTTCTTGGTAGGTATTGGTCTGGGGTAAAAGGTTTTGGTGGACGGACGAGATTGGGAATTTGGAGTTTCATTGTCTGGGGCGGAGGGTGACACTGGATCGAGAGTGATGTGGAAGTTGGCGGATTCCCGTCCTCATCGCTGCCGTGATTGTCTATGGTGTCCTGACCCGAGTGTGGTATTGTTGTCGAAAGAAGTAGGCGAACTCGGAGGAGGTTGCTTGTGAAGGATGCTCAGCTTTGCGTACCACTCCATAGGGTAGCTCACTTAGGGCAGGTTTGTGTCAAAGACTGACAGGCGATTGGGAGGCGGCCCTAAGAAGATGGGCTGGAACTCGGACACCATTTCCGCTGGAGGCGTAGATGGGACTAGTCGGTTGACGACGCCGCGGGTTTGCGTCTTTGGGGCTGGATGCGATTACGTCTGAGATGGTGGCTTTAGGCTCTGGTCCCTGTTCCGTTGTATGTCTTCTAGTTGGTTTTTAGCAGCTCGCCAGTCCACGATATCGTGCTGAGCTCTGTCGTAGTCGAGATCTGTTCTTCAACGTCCGGTTGAATCCTTCCATTCCTCATTCATGCCGTGTTGCCGGAGGTCACCCTTTTCTCCTGATGAATTCACTGAATATCTGACATTTCAAAGCCGCGGAAAAGCTCGTGCCTCGTGCTTCTATTTCGAACTCGAACTCGTCGACGAGGAACATGGGGACTGAGCGTGAATCCTTCCCGTCCGCGCAGACCATGCGACAGAGCCTCCGTGCTTTAGCGGACATAAAGGTTACCAAGTGACGGCGGCGTGTGATGTGCTCAGTCTCGTCGGTTCCTGAACTTGTCCCATGTTTAGAAACATGGACAGAGACGGGGTACCTGCGTTTGACGTTGATGCAAGAAACAAAGCGGTGACGACCTCTGGCCGCTATAAGCACTCTCTGCTTCTGCTGGGTGTTGCTGGCGTCGGAGAAGGTGTGAGTAGTTTCCCACGCGTGTACGAAAAAAGACTGAAACCTTTATCGTCCTTTTGCTCTTTTTTCGAAGTTGATGGCATTGACCGGGGGTCTCCATGGGCGTTTACCGGGAACTGTGGAGGAATTGGGATGCCCAGACAGAGGTCCAGGGGCACCAAGTTGGATGTTCCCTGGAAGACGGCCAGAAAGCCTCCGGGTGACGCCGATTAGAGCCGGTGTGTATCCTGGTTGATGAGTGAGCGTGCCTGTGCCTAGATGAGACTTTCGAGACAATTATTTGTAACTCTGATAAAATAGGCAAGTACTTCGTTCTCGTGGAAGAGATCCGGACAGACTCTTGCCTACTTTACCTCGAAGGTATTGATATCCGAATGCTTCGTGCTAGGCATGCCATTTGATTGCTCCTTCCCTTTTAACATTCTCTTCCTTGCGTAACCTTCCTTCCTTCCTTCCTTCCTTCCTGCCAATTAACGATACAGTGTGTCATATCAAAAGTGCAGCGGTGATAATGGAGACTATCCGTGACCGCCGTGTGTTAGCGCCAGCTTGGAAGTGGATAGCGCGGTCTACCCCACCTTGCCACGGCCTGTCAAGGCGCTAGACTGGACGAGTCGAATACAGTGTGAACACTTGCAGTCCTTTGTGGTTTCTCCCACGCAGCTCTCTCGGCTGCCGGACCCAAACATCACGCTGACGCTGCCACATGGGAAGGAAGCAGCCGATCCGATGGGGAAGGGGGGGAACGGGACCACCTCAGACCTGGAGAAGGAGGGGGAAGATGGGGAAGGAGCTGCACCTGCACTGTGAGGTGGGTTGAGTGGATCGATCTTTCCTCGAACGTAAGGTACCTACATAGTAGGTAAGGTACTGTACCTGGTAATTACAGCGAGAGAGCAGCACTAGAAGGTTACCAAGAGCAGCAATTCCGTCAGGAGCCAACCCCCAGGAGCCAAATATGAATTCAATTGCGGAACATAAGATAAGGTATGTCCCCCAAAATACTGTTACTTCGCAGGGATTGTAAATGTTGTGAAGTACGTAAACCGTGGGAATATGGGAAAGGAGAGAGATTATGGACCAGCAAACCTCGTTTCTGTGCACTCACCTGCTTGGTCTTGATTAAGGCTGTGGTTCGTGTTGTGTGAACTAAGTTCTTCTGCACCCATCAACAGACTAAGTCATCATCAATCAAGGTATTCAAAAGCAATGAGCTTTGGACTCTGGCGGGGCTACATTACTTGTCTCAGTACCTACCTTCTCCCACCTCAGTAATAGCAGCGCCAGACGGTCTCGCGCATTGAAGGTGACCGACATTTGGAGACATCGTAGACGTTGGAGACGTGTTGTTAGCCCGTGATTCCGGCTCAACATCCTCAACCCTTGCCCAACAGCCATTCATTTATTCGCCGCTTCGCTGCCGGACCTCGCCGCCGCCGCTGCTGCTGATCTCGCTGTTCAGCAAGCCCTGGAAGACGAAACAGGCTGCACGACTCGACTAAGCCGTGGCTACGCCGCAGTCCGATCTGCCCGGAAATTTTACGGGAAGACAAACTCGACTACCACCTCCTCTCGTCACAGCATCAGCCTGTCTCGTGTTCCATGTGCCTTACCGCTTTCCTCCGACAACGTGAAAGCGAGGTACCTTGCGCCAGCCGCCTTGCTGGTGACTGCAAAAGTGCGACCAGCCAAATCTCTCACATCTTGTCTCTTTTCAAATCTGTTAAATTCAACACAGGTTACACACTCAGGGGAACCGGAACGTTCAAATCAACAAACGGACGGACAGACAGACATTAACTTACCTGGGTACCTTATTAGCCTAGGCCGTCAGTGATCGCAAACGCGAACTGGACAGACGGCTGTGGGCAATCCGCGCAGGGTTCCTTACTACGGTACCACCGCCGCCCGGGGCACTCGCTACGGTGACCCAGCCCAGCAAAACGGGCTTATTGCCGAACCACCCACTCAGCCCTCCCAGCAAACAGGCCCAGCGTCCATTACCCACTGCCTACCTCAGCGCCCAGCGCCCAGCGCCCAGCCGGTCAACCTCTCCAATTCATTCAGCGTCGAACCCCCATACCAACCATCCATCCATCCTCATCCCGTCCTCCGACTCCTTCCATTCCTTTTTCCCACTGCGCTGGATAGGTTGGGTCCGCCGTCCGCTTCACAACCCCCCATCCTGGCAACTGCCTACCAACTGGTAGTACCTTCCTAACCGTCTCACTCGACGACAACTCTTCCCAACTTATCTCTTGGAAACGACCCCAAACAACCAAATCATCCCGACACTGTCGATACCGTCGCGCCAACCGCATGCATTGAGCGATTGCGTCGCTGCCTTTGCCATCGCGGCCCTTTACCACCACCGCTGTCGCCGTCGCCGTCGCCATTCTCCTCCCCCATCGTACCTCGTTGTCACCGATTGCAGTCCGCAAAGAGACCGCATTCCTACCAGTGGCACATTCTGCCCTGTCCTTCGCCATCCATCATCTGCGATGACCAATACCAAGCCATCCGACACCAATATGAGCGGAGGACAAACTGCCCCCAAGGAGGGCGATTCCTCTCTGGCCGAGAACAAGGATGCCGTCCCTATGAAGAACCTCTCTGCAGAAACCGACGCTGCTGCAAACACAATGAAGCCATCCAATTCTACCTCAACACAGCCAGAAAACGCTACATGGTCAACAACTGATGGCGCTGATTCAATTGAGCCCTCTACCAAAGGAAAGGAGAGGGAATCTGCCACCCAGCAGAGCCAAGACGACACCTTGGCAATTGGTCCCTCGGTTGATGACATGCAGCCTGTCAGCAATTCACCAAGCGACGGCCCTGTCTGCAACATCACGCTCCTGTTAACAACTGGCGCGAGGCACCCATACAAACTGGATGAGAAGTACTTGACTAAGAGGAACGTCAACGTTCCTGGATTAACAGAGGCTGGGAAGAAGGACCCTTTCAGCATCAGCGTCTACACCTTAAAGGAGCTGATACTGCGCGAGTGGCGTGAAGAGTGGGATCAAAAACCAGCCAGTCCCAGCAGCATACGCTTGATCCATTTCGGAAAGCTGTTGGATGACAAAGACCAGCTCAAGCGTAAGCATTCCGGTCAGCTACATGATTTGATTTGTTTACTCACTGATGTTTCCGCAGAGTATCATTTCAGTGGTGAGACAGCAAATGTGGTCCACATGACGGTCCGTCCTGCCGATATTGTGGAAGAGGAAGAGCCCAAGGGGGGAAATAAGTCTGCCTCGGGCGGTAGTCGTGGCCGAGAAGGTGGCAGTGGATGCTGTGTAATCTTATGAACGGCCAGAACCAGCGGGATTCTCTCATTTTCCCCTCTTTTCCGACATTCCCTACGTCTTCAAAGATCCGTTCCTTAATCGACAGGAAAGAATTACATGCATGGAAAGAAGGCGGAACGGTCGTGGTTTTCGACACTGCATGCATTTTCATATGCGCCCAAAGGCCGGCTGGTCTCGAGGCTTTCGGGTTGGGGGTGTTTTAGGGTTTCTCACTACTTTTCTTGTATCGAGTGTCGCCGCCCAGCGGCACCAATCCCTCACATCCCGAGCGTATCACAAACAGCGAAGACGGTATGGGGACACAGGAGTCGGCGTATTCATAGCTTGTGTATTTTTGATTGTTCCGATTACTGTGACGCCCTATCCATGGGTGCTTCTGTCCATAGGATATTAGAACGAACGTGCTCGGTTCCCTTGTCCCTTGGGCTGCTCTACTAAGAGTCTCTATTGTCTCGCCTTCCTCCTCCCAGCCGCGCCTGGTAGTCATTGCGTCGTAGTGTTACAAGTCCTCGTCTTTCTCTGGTTTCCACGCTGTCTCATGTTCAGATTTTCAGCTTTCTCTCCATCTCGTCGTGCATGCCGACGATGCCCACGCTCTCGTCGCCCGTGTAAACGTCCTCCCATGTGATGCTGGCATCCTTGCCGCGGAGGATCTCCTCGTGCACGCTGGCCTGCTGACCGCCGAGGGCGAGGGGCCGCCACTCGCCGTTCCGGGTGATGTTGAGTTCCATCTGGCGGCGGATGGGCTCAGCGACGCCAAAAGTGCGACGAAGCGTCTCCATACGCATGCTCTCCTGCGTGGCCTCCCAGTTCTTCAGGCGGGCCTCGAGGGGGTGGGCGGAGGAGGGGACATTGTTCTTGGAGTCGAGAGCCGACTGGCCAACGCCGGCACGGAGGGTGTCGTGGACGCCCGGTGCCGAGGGAGCTGCGGCGCCTGCGGCGAAGGTCGTGGGTTTGTTTGCGGCGGGGACGATTCGCATCTTCGTGAAGCTCTGTCAGTATTCCAAAACTTGAAGGGAAGGATGGTAGGTCAAGCTACATACCGACATCTTGTATGGTTGGGCCGTTATTGGGAGATGTGAGGTTCTTGCTTGGAGTTGTTGATGTTGGTGATGCGGCTGCGTACGGTGATGTGCCTGGAGCTTCCCGCTGCGTTGCTTCCCTGGTCAGAAATGCTTATATAATAACACACGTGACTTGCAGGCTGAAATGCAGTCGCGGCAAGAGCACCGGCCACCCCTGGTCTGTTCCCCCCGGGCCGAGTGTGGAGAGAGGTACCCGCGAACACTAAGTGGCGAAGTGGGGACGATGACGGGCGAGCTTCACCGAGATCGCAGCGAGCTCTTGCTCCACGTTGACGAAAAAGCAAAAAGTCCGGGGAAAGCTGCCAAGCCCCGGATTTTACAAGTCACAATGTGAAATTTCGAACTTCCTTAAAGCACACAAGCTCCAGGAAAGAGGCGTTGAGTGTCGAATGGTGACCAATTTTGCTCGATTTCCCGCCATGAGGTCCCCGTCGCGTTCTTCTGCGCCCATTTTGCGCATCGCAAACGGCACGTTCTACCGCCGGCACCCGAACGCGCAGTCGACGCACCCGAACCCGCCGCTGTTCAATGATTTGACTTTCGAATTGCCGTCGACAGCTGAAGGTCCGAAGAAGCATTGGTGCATCGTGGGACCTTCGTTGTCCGGCAAAACGACGTTCTTGCAGGTCTTGAGGGGCCAGCATCTCGCTATCCCACCCGCTACCAGATCGTACCCTTACCTCTCGAGCGACGAGATCCCAGCCCGGCTGCGGACCGCGAGCAAGGCGATCCAGTACGTTGGATTTGACGGCGAGCAGGGCGGTGGCATTGGAGGGCCTACTACGAGTGCGTACCTTGCAGCCCGGTATGAGTCACGAAGGGAGAACACGGATTACTCGTTACGGGACTTTTTGTTGGGGAATTTGGAACAGAACACCCTCGAGAGAGAGCTTCGACAGAAGGATGAGGGAGAAATACCGAAAGAATTGCTGGAGAGGGTTGTCAAGGACTTGAGACTGGACCAGTTGCTCGATCTACCCGTCGCGTTTCTGAGTAACGGGCAGGGCCGACGTGCGCGCATCGCGAGGGCGTTGTTGACGACGCCCGAGGTGATGTTGCTGGACGAGCCGTTCATGGGCCTTGATCCGCCGACTGTTGCTTCGCTGAGTCCGTTACTTCAAGGATTGGCAGAGAAACAGAGTCCTAGACTGGTGCTTAGTGTTAGGCCGCAGGATCCTTTGCCTGACTGGATCACGCACTTGATCTATCTACGGACAGATTGTCAGATTGGATCGATGGGACCGAAAGATGCTGTGCTGGAGGGGTTGAGGAAGTATGTGAAGGGAGTTTGGAAGGGTGGGCTCATCGAGGATGAGAAGCTGCCGGTGCATTCTCTTGTTGAAATGGGCAAGACGTTAACTGCCAAGGGAGTGCAAGGTGATGGACTTGTCGATGCGAAGGAAAAGGAGAAGCATGTCGGCGCGCCCGCATTCACGACAGATTCTGCTCCGGAGTGGGTTGGTGAGCCATTGGTTGAGATGGACGGCTGCCAGGTGAGGTACGAAAGCAAGATCGCACTGGGCAACTGGTCTCAAGACACATCTTCTGGACCTAAAGACGGTCTTATTTGGACTGTCAGAAGGGGTGAGAGGTGGGGTGTCTTCGGGCCCAATGGGTCGGGCAAGACGACCATCGTATCCTTGCTCTGCTCCGACCATCCTCAGACGTACTCTCTACCCATCAAGCTATTTGGGCGGAGCAGATTGCCTGAGCCTGGCTCAGGACAACGGCCTCTGACGTTCTGGGACATTCAATCACGGATTGGACACTCGAGCCCTGAAGTCCACCAACATATGCCACGCAACCTGACTGTGCGAAGTGTCCTCGAGAATGCGTGGGCAGATACCTTCAAAGCAGTTCCCAAGCTCACCGAGGAAGCGAGGGGCAAAGTCGAGGCATCACTTCGCTGGTTTGCTGCAGAGCTGAATCCGGAACATCATAATATAGCCGCCAGCACCAGTGACGACCTGTCCTGGGCGGACGACTACCTCTTTGGTGGCCTTTCTTTCAGTGCGCAGCGCATTGCGCTCTTGCTCCGGGCTGTCATCAAGAACCCTGACGTGGTCGTCCTCGACGAGGCCTTTAGCGGCATGGACGACGCCGTCAGGGACAAGTGTATGTTGTTCCTGGCCAAGGGCGAGGAGAAGACGTACAGCGGGGAGCGCATCGTTGACAGCGAGGCTGCCAAGGCGGGCAAGGTGAGGGTCAAGGGCCTCTCTGATCAGCAGGCGTTGATCTGCATCAGTCACATCAAGGAGGAGGTGCCGGATTGCGTGCGGGAGTGGATCTGTCTCCCCGAGCCGAATGAGGGTCTCCCGGCGAGGTTTGGGCGGTTTGATGGGCCTTTGCGGACAGACGAGAAGCGCTGGAGGGCGCTTTGGGGTGTTTAGAGATTTGTGGTGGGTAAATATCAAGAGACATCTGGAGACATGGGCGTGTTGACATATATAGACGAGGAGGTGATGTGCAGGCGATCTCTCCGCATTGCATCACGCCAGACAGGAGGGGAAACAGACCAAAAGGAAATAGTCCAAGTCGTGGGGTATCTGTTTTGTTTGTCGTGCCATGGCCACGTTATGCCCCAGGTCAGACAGTTGACAGGTGCGAGCGGAGTCCAGCAAAGGAGGAGATAGACGAGTCTCCAGACATGGAGAAATTGGATCGGACTTGGATCACGGACGACACGGCTCGATCTGTTTATTTGGTGGCCGTTTCGGGCGATGGGGAAAAAAGGCGAATAGGGTCTTTGGTGGGAATGAGAGCGCCCAGCATGCTACCTAGCGGCCCACTAAAGCGGTTCCACAGACCGCAATCAGCTCAGCCCCCATGCGCCCGCCCCGCTCTTGTTGCAACCAACTGAACCAGGTACCAACCGAATCCCACGTCAACGGCACCTGGTTGTCCTGCCAACGCCATCAAACTCCCCGATCCGCCCTGTTGCCCCTCAACACTCGCGGATGCGCTGGAGCGTCGCATAGGTACCTGCCTTTCCCCCCCAGCTTCTTCCTGCACGTCTTTCTGCTAGCTGAGCTGAGCTGAGCTGCTCCTTGCGTCTTATTACTCTCCCTCGATTTCCACTTCGCGAACAAAGAGAGCCATCTGGGTTTTTTTTTTTCCCCCGTTTGCATCATACGGGGAATTTTCAGTGAGCCAAGTTCTCCCGCGACTATCAGCGACGACTTACACGAATTCAACGCCCGATCTTTGCCAATTTACGCCGTCGCCACCCAACTCGACTGAATTATTCCACACTTACCCAAGACTCCATCGCGGCGCCGGGCCACGTTGAGAGATTCAAGCATCTTCCCATCCGGCTCGAGAGACATTGTGTGTCCCTTTGTCCCGAGACATTGCCCCAGTAACTGGCGGCGCCGACACTAGGCACAATGGACCCAAACACGCCCTCGCGGCCGCCCGACTACAGCCTCCCCGCCTACGATGACCGCGACGACGACACCCCGACGGGACGTTCTAACAACCCCGCTGCCATTCGATTGTTGACTTCGGTGGAGGAACCTCTTGATAGTCGCCCAACGTATGTACTTCCCAGCACTCACCTTCAGACACACACCAGCGACCATACTTTGTCTCCTTCAATCTCTTCTCCATTCCCTTCGTCATCTTCCTTTCCGCAGCAGCAGCGGCAGCAGCAGCAGCAGCAGCATCACAACACGCCCGAGTCGTCGCCCAGTCTCTTCCCACGCCCGCTCTCGCTGCGCCGGAAGAAATCGGACGCAGCAGACCCGGCGATCTCGACGCCTGAGCACTTGAACGCGTTGCGGCTGCAGGAGGAGGCGTCTACCGCACCGGTTCTTTCTCCAGGGCCCCGTCATCCGCCTCGGGTGGCCGTGGATGTTGTCGACTTTGGTGAAACTCATTACGCTCCTATCAAGCCGGCGCGCTCCGCTACTGTCAAGTTGCAGAAGAGGAAGAAGTCGGTACAGATGAGAGACGCAGAGTTTCGGGATAGTCTCCCGACTATACCAGAGGGCCTTTCACCTCGAAGAAAGGCGTTACAGAAGTCTTCTACTTGTCCTGTATCTTCTTTGTCAGACGAAGTTGGCGACAGCGCGGTTCCAAGCCCAATCAGAAGCTCACACGCAGAAAATGTTAGACCCGGATCGTCGAGACGTTCCTACGCGGCATCCTTCATCTCCGACCGCTCGTCCATCCGGGACCCGCCCAGCATGCCGCCGCCCGATTCGACTTACGTCCCGTTCCAGGGCCGCGACTACGCCCGCGAATATGAGCGCACTTATGAGCAGGAGTACCAGAATGACTACCCCTACGAGTACCAGGCTGGCCGATCGTCCCCAACGAGGACATACAGCCCTTCAAGACTCTCTTCAGAATTCACTAGACCTCCGCCTTCGGGCATTTACGAGCCTGCCGATATCAATGGCAGCCCCAGACCAGGAACCCCGTCATCGAGATACGGCGGAAGCCCGAGACGCCCACTTCCTCCAGCGCCGCTGTTCTCGGCCGGCGGCGGAAACCGCAACTCAGCAGCCTTCGCGGACGATGCCACCGTTTCGATTCCGCTTCACGACGACGACGTTTTCGGACCGGAGACTGACATCAGTGAGAACCGGCCCATGAGAGAATCGTACATGTCACAAGATCAGGTCACCCTTAGTGAGGAGGACGATATGGACACAGACATGGGCGAGAAGGTCGAGCATTACGGACCCGCCCCGGACGGTCACCAAGAGCGCCGAGGCGTTCGCGCTCCGCAAATGTCGAGAAAGGAAGTTCAGCTTATCAACGGCGAGCTGGTTCTGGAATGCAAGATCCCCACGATTCTTTACAGTTTCCTCCCTCGGCGCGACGAGGTTGAGTTCACCCACATGCGATACACGGCCGTCACCTGCGACCCCGACGACTTTGTCGAGCGTGGATACAAGTTGCGTCAGAGCATCGGCAAGACCGCTCGAGAGACGGAGCTCTTCATCTGCGTCACCATGTACAACGAAGACGAGTTCGGCTTCACCAGAACCATGTACGCCGTCATGAAGAACATTTCTCACTTCTGCTCGCGTTCCAAGTCGCGCACCTGGGGTGACCAGGGGTGGCAGAAAATCGTCGTCTGTATCGTGTCCGACGGTAGAGAGAAGATTCACCCCCGAACGCTCGACGCCTTGGCTGCTATGGGTGTCTACCAGCACGGCATTGCCAAGAACTACGTCAACCAGAAGGCTGTGCAGGCCCACGTCTACGAGTACACGACGCAAGTCTCGCTCGACTCCGATCTCAAGTTCAAGGGTGCCGAGAAAGGAATCGTCCCTTGCCAGCTGATCTTTTGTCTGAAGGAAAAGAACCAGAGAAAGCTGAACTCCCATCGTTGGTTCTTTAACGCATTCGGCAAGGCACTCAACCCGAACGTGTGCATTCTACTCGACGTCGGTACGAGACCTGGCGGCACATCACTCTATCACCTCTGGAAGGCTTTCGACAACGACTCCAACGTCGCCGGTGCCTGTGGCGAGATTAAGGCCATGAAGGGACGATTTGGAGCGAACTTGCTGAACCCGCTCGTCGCCTCGCAAAACTTCGAGTACAAGATGTCCAATATCTTGGACAAGCCTCTGGAGTCTATCTTCGGCTATATCACGGTGCTGCCTGGTGCCCTCAGTGCCTACCGCTACCACGCTCTGCAGAACGATGAGACGGGCCATGGTCCTCTCAGTCAGTACTTCAAGGGAGAGACACTGCACGGTCAGCACGCAGACGTGTTCACGGCCAATATGTACCTTGCTGAAGATCGTATTCTTTGCTGGGAGCTTGTGGCCAAGCGAGGAGAAAGCTGGGTTTTGAAATATGTCAAGGGTTGTCACGGTGAAACAGATGTGCCAGGTATGAAGTTACGATCATCCCTTTTTTTTCTTTTTTTTCTTTTTTGATAGCAGCTAATAATCATCGCAGATACTGTTCCGGAGTTCATCTCGCAACGTCGCCGTTGGCTGAACGGTGCCTTCTTCGCGGCCGTCTACTCACTCGTTCACTTCAAGCAAATCTGGTCGACGGACCACACCTTTGCTCGCAAGGTCCTTCTCCACATCGAGTTCGTCTACCAGTTCCTCCAGCTCATGTTCACCTACTTCTCCCTGGCAAACTTCTACCTCACCTTCTTCTTCGTGGCGGGCGGTCTGGCCGATCCCACGGTCGATCCCTTTGGTCATAGCATCGGTCTCTACATCTTCACGCTGCTACGGTACACTTGCGTCCTACTGATCTGTACGCAATTCATCTTATCACTCGGCAATCGTCCGCAGGGCGCGAAGAAGCTGTACCTCTTTAGTATGGTCGTCTACAGCATCATCATGATCTACACGACCTTCGCCACGGTCTTCATTGTCGTTCGCCAGCTCAGGGAGAAGGACAACCCGGAGATCCACATGGGCCAGAACGTCTTCACCAACTTCATCGTCTCCATCCTTTCAACCGTCGGCCTCTACTTCATCATGTCTTTCCTGTATCTCGACCCCTGGCACATGTTCACCAGTTCGGCGCAGTACTTCATGCTCCTCCCGGCCTACATCTGCACCCTCCAAGTGTACGCCTTCTGCAACACGCACGACGTTACATGGGGTACCAAGGGAGACAACGTCATGAAGACGGACCTGGGAGGTGCCGTCGGCAAGGGTAACAGCGTCGAGCTCGAGATGCCCTCGGAACAGCTCGACATCGATTCTGGGTACGACGAGGCGCTGCGTAACCTCCGCGACCGCGTCGAGGTGGCGGAATCGCCCATCTCGGAGGCGCAGATGCAGGAGGATTACTACAAGAGCGTGCGCACGTACATGGTGCTGTCGTGGCTCATTGCCAACGCCATCCTCGCCATGGCCGTCTCGGAGGCCTACAGCGATCGCGGCATCGGGGAGAACTACTACCTCGCCTTCATCCTGTGGTCCGTCGCTATCCTCGCCGTCTTCCGCGCACTCGGTTCCGGCACCTACGCCATCCTTAACGTTGTCGGTATCATCGTCGAGGGCCAGGTTCGCATGAGCCTCAAGATGCCCAAGTGGATGGGCGGCTTCGGTGAGAAGATTAGCGAGAAGATGAGCAGCGTCTCGAGCAGCATCGGAGGCAGCAGTGTTGGGGGCAGTCGGCTGAGCGGGAGCGGGTTGAGCAGCGGGCTGAGCAGTGGGTTGAGCTCGCGCTTTACCAACCCGTTCCGTCGCTGATCTAACCTTCCGCCTCGTTGATGCGGGATGGTGTGGATGAGATTGGTCTTGCAGCTTTTTGGCGTTTATGGGTCTGTTATGGGTCTGTTTCCCCCTCCCTCCGAACCCGCTACCTCTCTCTCTCTGCTTTGGAGAGGAAGGTTGCAAGAGAGGATAGTTTGGGGGGTTTTGCTGTCAATTGGTTTCGGTAATGTTTTTTATTCGAGTGATATCAGATGAAGAAAGGGACACTTTGACGATGGAAAAAATGGGTTGAGGACGAAAGCTTTTTTTGTAATGACATGTTGATGGAAATTCCCGCAGCGGAGAGATGATTGGGAACGGTTTCCCCTTTCCGATTAGCTGTATGAGAAACGTCACGTATTTGGCTTGGCTTCGTGTAGATAGATGAGCGCCCGTGGATCAAATGATGGGTATACTCTTCTCGTTTTTCTTTATGAGACGAGGTTGTTCCTTGAGATGGGCCATTGTTCCTGGAGCTGATGTGGCTTCTTGGAGAGGTTGATGCGTAATTGATATTTGATATACCCCCAATCTTTGGAATCTGAAGTGGCGTGTGAGTTGTGAGTGACTCGGATGTGGTTTGCTTGGGTAGCCTATGAGCTTGAAACAACGGACAACGATGATGACTACGTGAATCCTCCCAGAAAGGTGTAACAAGTGATCTTGGACTGTCTGACATTTCCGGGAGATGCCCCCTCCGCGATAAAAGTGGACATTGAATCGGGTTTTCCGCTTGCTGATGCTGTGTCTCCTTTTCCTTCGGGGCCTTTTGAGGCTATTCTCACCGGGACTATCTTAAGTAACGCAAGCCACTCGAGCAAATAAACCATGATGCTTTGGACCCTCTCGTAAGGTATCTTTTCATGAGGGATCCAGTGATGGGACTTGTCTTGTCTCGCCCACTTGACCGGCCGGCCGGAGCACAGCGTAAGACATTGTCGTGATGCTTTACTGTTGCACCGGATTCCTGACGTCTGGGGTTAAGGAGGAGCTCCATCGACCGGACCACTGTCGACAGCCAAGTGGAGAGACCTCATGCTGTCTACGGCAAATCTTTAATAGTCGAGCTTCTTTTACGGAGGAGAGCCCCAGCCTCGCATTGGTTCGGACTGCTGCGGCCGGAGCTACTCACCCACAATAATTGGGACTTTGATGTACTCGAATGGAGTCACACCTCACTTAGAGCCTGCATATGAAATGCCCTGAAAAAGACTCCGCTAAAAGGGAGTGTTCCCCGGATTAGCCAACTCGTTTGATTGACCGCAGCTCTCTCTGTTCAGCTCCCTTTTCACACTTCTAAAAAGGCAGTTGACTATGCTGCCGATGAAGCCCAGGGCGGCACGACCCCCGAAGCTGTGATTCCAAAAAGGTCTGTTTGGCGGGTGCTTCGCGAGAACCTATATGTTTTCGGGCTTTCAGCGGTATGCAACTCTAGCTATCTTTGGTGGCTGAAATTCGGAAAATTGTTGACACAGATTGTCCAGTTTGCCAGCCTGGGTGGGTTTCTCTTTGGCTGCGACCAAGGCGTTGTCTCTGGGGTGATGACCATGGAGTCGTTTACGGCTACGTTCCCCCGCATTGCCCTTGACAGCACAATCAAGGGCTGGTTTGTCTGGACTTTACTGCTCTTTTCCTGGTTTGGCTCTCTCGTTAACGGCCCCTTGGCCGACCGGCTGGGCAGAAAGTGCTTGATGCTGCTTGCTGTGGTCGTCTTCATTCTCGGCGCCGCCTTCCAGACAGCTGCAAAGGATTTTCCGCTTCTATTTGCCGGTAATTACACAAGTCACCAGTTCAACCTGTCCCCATAGCTAATGAGAACTCCAGGCCGCGCCATTGCCGGGTTTGCTGTTGGCATGCTGACGATGATTGTCCCCATGTACATATCCGAGCTTTCCATAGATGAGATTCGTGGCACGCTCGTCGTCTTGCAGCAGCTCAGCATCACTCTGGGCATTCTGTTCAGCTACTGGCTCGAGTATGGCACCCAGTACATTGGCGGGACCCGGTGTGCTCCCGACATTCCCTACACCGGCGGCACCCAAGAGCTTCCTACGTTCGACCCCCGCTATGATGTCGCCGTAATCACTGGGGATTTCGTTTAAGAAGGCAACTAGGAAAATATTTATTGAAACCTTTTCATAACCACTACCACTCACTGAAGAGCACCAGCTCCAGGTACGAAGTGACGAGTGTTAAAGTGTAGTCAAAAGAGTCATGTACGTCGAATGCCGAGTTTTGCAATTAGATGTTTGCAATAGGAGACTTATCCATAATTTTAACCTTGTCCAATTTTATTTACAACAGTCAGATTACGTCGGTGCCAATTGGGCACGCGAACTGACTCCGGCAAGCTTCCACCGGACCGTCAGACGATCCCGGGCCGGCCTAGCGCACCCGGCGTTCAGAGTGCCCCGCCCAGCCGGAGCTTGACGAACGTGGAACACCCGACACACAATGAGCCCAGCAAACTCACTTCAATCTCGTCCAGTCCATTAATTGATGAAACCTGAATCTGATATCGGATCGAAGTTATTGGAACGGTTTCTTTTAAAAGGGGCTCCTTGTAAACTTTCAACTCACTTCCACAGAAACTACCGGACCTGTTACCCGAATTCACGTGACGCCATCGATGGTGAAATCGCGTCTGAGGATGGCGACAGATGGCGAATGCATCCGGTCAACCCAGTTCCCCCTCCCAACAATCAAGAGATGATAAATGCATGTGGTCTGACTTGACTTGGCGGATTTCGTCTACGGGAAAGAAGTGTGCGTCTCTTTATTTTCGGCTCGGGCCACTTCTTAATACACGAGTTGAAGAATCAGATTCGATTGTGATTTCGCCCAAGCTTTGCAAACTTCACCATGGGAGGCGAGCGGAAGATCAAGTCTGTAGCCATTATTGGCGCTGGCGCTGCAGGTAATCCCAGCCACAAGCGACGGACGGTCGTCAATTTCAAAATGTACAATGAGAGGGCTGACTTGTTCTGTCTTTACATTAGGGGCTGTCACTGCTGCAGCTTTCAAGGCAGAGGATTACTTTGAGACCATCCGTGTTTTTGAGCGGAGGGAATCTGCCGGCGGAACATGGTAAGAAACTCTCAGAGCCGTGCAAATGGCATGTAAATGACAGTCTTCAGGATTTACGATCCTAATCCTGCGGAACTTCCTCCTCTTCAACCAGGACTTCTGCCCCCGGAGCTTGACCCCGCATTGGAGGTTCCAGAAGAGCTACCGCAAGTGAAGCCACACAGCACCAAACAGGAACGGTTCAGCCAAACGCCGATTTACCAATCACTGACGTAAGTCTCGCTATAATGGCAGGCAAGGGATAGCAAGTGTTTCAATACCGCTTACACATGGATAGCACCAATGTACCGGACATCGCCATGTCCTTCTCGGATTCCAGGTTCGCTTACGGACCATTTGCACCTCACTGGATTCCTCGGCAGTACATCGAAAACTACTTCTCGCAGCATAAGACCGATGGTCTCCTGGTCCTCAACACCACGGTTGAAGACGTGACGAAAGTTCCTGCGGCGGATCGGCCCGAGCAGTGGAAACTGACGCTCCGAAGATTTGACCCCGCCAGGGACGTTGATGTTTGGTGGGAGCAAGTTTTTGACGCTGTTGTATTTGCCAATGGACATTATTCTGTCCCTTACGTAAGTGTTGCTGTCTTCGACTTTCCGACGAAACAATCTCGGCTGACTGTATCGAAGGTGCCGCACGTCAAAGGCTTAGACGAGTATATCAAAAGATTCCCTGGCCGTGTAGTCCATTCCAAGACCTACCGCTCCCCACAGCGATACGCTGGCAAGAAGGTTGTTGTGATAGGCAACTCAGCGTCAGGTCACGATGTTACTGCCGAGCTGGTCGGCACAGCTTCCACGCCGGTGTTCCAATCTCGACGAAGCAAGTCGCGTTGGGATGGAGACGAACCACCACCAGGGCAGACATGGAAGCCCGTAATTCAAGAGTTTCTGCTCGATGGGCGGATAGTTTTTGAGGATGGTTCAGAACTCGATGATGTTGACTACATAATCTACTGCACAGGATACAAGCCGTCGTATCCCTTCTGGAATAGCAAGGAGAACAACGGCCGGCCGATGTACGACTACAAGAGTGGAAAGTTGATCAAAGCTTTCTGGCACACGTTCTTTCAGGACTTTCAAACTTTGGGAATTGTTGGCATACCTCGGGTTTTGACGTTCCGAAGCTTCGAATACCAAGCCATCGCCCTGGCTCGATTGT
This sequence comes from Colletotrichum neosansevieriae, assembly GCA_036785495.1. Taxonomy (NCBI): domain Eukaryota; kingdom Fungi; phylum Ascomycota; class Sordariomycetes; order Glomerellales; family Glomerellaceae; genus Colletotrichum; species Colletotrichum neosansevieriae. Next base: position 90,272 of record JAVHLV010000175.1, on the reverse strand, counting down.
TCTCTGGGAGAAATTCTGTTGCATTGCCGTCTGTTGAGGAGCAAGAACTGTGGGAGAAGGACAGGGAAGAGACTGTCCGAAGGGAGGGCAGAAAGTTCCATGATATTCCATGGGAGACTGGTGAGACTGTCGAGTGGCTTACCGGCTTGTTCAGGGTTGCTGGCTTGCCAACGCTGAAGGGTAAAGGTCGCGTTCCACCGGTACTTACGGAGGAGTTGATCTGGGCTCTGGAGCATCTGAAGAAGTATCCAGAGCCGGGGAAAAACAATGACAACGGCCTCCACGAGAGAAAGAATTGGGCGAAGGGCACTGCCTGGGAGACTCATGATCATGAGGCCAAGTGGTCTCTGCCTCAACGGCCCAAGAAAGACCTACTGAGCTTTATTTGAGAATCATTCCTAGGCTACTAGCTGGATAGAGGATGCGATCACACGCAGAATACTTCCTATAAATAGATCAGAAAGTTTGTGTGCTTTCACCGTCACCCCAAACCCGAAGCACCAATTCTACTACCGCTACGGCCAGACGCCTGACATTGCGACGTTATTCAAGAGCTTTGACACTTGATACCAGTGTTGTGTCGCGGAACCCCCACTCGGCCTTCATCGATCCCGATACTGTGGATCAGCCTCATCGCGAAAACTTCGAGCTTCGTGCTTATGTCTTCCATTTAAAACACTGTGATTTTGTGAGCTGTGGATATATATAATATGTCGAGTTATTGAGTAGAGTTTGCGGACGAGACTGATGTTGAGGCGGAAGAATGTGTTGAACGTAGGTGTATGAATTGACTGAATTAAACTGCTTATCCCCTCTATAAGGGATGGGGGAAGACTTCTCTCTATATATATGTTTCCTACGGTAATACAGGTGGCTGGGCACTCTTAAGGCGTCTCCCCTTCAACAGAAGGCATATGAGAAAGGAAACACCCGACTAAAGATCTGATGTTTCCTTGTCCCGAATCGGGCCTACACAGCATGTTTCAATATCCCAGAACACGCCTATTGTTGAGACACGTCCTGTAGAGCTATATTATAGATACTAAAGAGCTTATTCTATTGGAAAGAGAGTAACCTAATACTAGTTACTTATAACTTTAGTTAGAGAAATAAACGTTAGAATAAGGTTACTCTAGACCTAAACTAAGTTATATAATTAATAAGTATTAATAATATTAAAATTATTATAATATACTACCTTAGATATAGTAATAACTATAGCCTCTAGCCACTACACAGTGATTTTACCTGCTTTGTAACAGACCTTCTAACTCCACACTATGCCTCCTAATAATATATATAGCCTTTAATTATATAATTATAACTATTCTAACTATAGCTATACTTATATATATCTATCTTACTAGATAGCCTTATAATCCTTAACTTTGCAGTTTAATAATAATATCTATTAACTTATTCTCTTGCCTATTACCTGTGCTGCTAATACTGTCTCTATTACTGCTTTGTCCGCTAGGCGCGCCTTATATATAGCTAGCATATTAATATGCCGGGTCTGATACTAATATCTTAGAGGACTTATTATAGGTTAATAAGGATAAGGAAGAGAGATAGGCACAAAGCCCTGCTTACAGAGCTTTTTATGCTTCTAGCTATGAGAACCTCTTAGAAGGTTAAGGAGTTATCTCTTATATACATAGCACCTTGCTAGAAGGTTTACCTTTTAGGCGTTTTTTATAGTATCTTGCTAGAAGGTTTAGTAAAGGCGATCCTAGGCTATAAGAGCCTTAGTAGCCTACTTAGTTCTAATATAATTAGCTCTGTTATATATAGTGTAGTATTACCTATACTATTACTATTCTGCTAGTCTATTTAGTTAGAGTGTATATCTAACTTTATATAAGGGTTTGCTTGCTAGCAGAAATATATTAGATTTCTATATTATTATCCTTAACTAGTAGAGGGTATAGGTTAAAGTGCCTCTATAGTGTTTCCCAAATTATACCTATAAACTGGGTGAATTTGTTATAGTCTTTTTTGCAGGGGGCTATATTATAACTATAAACTTAATAGTAATAACTATAAATCTACTTAAATATATAGCTATAATATTAAATATCTAAATATAAAGTAATATAAATATAAATAACTTATTATAGAGCTTATATATAAAAAGAAATAATAAAGCAAAGTTATTTATATTATATAAAAGTAAGATATAAATAGTTATATAGTTATACTTTTATAATTTTTATTATTATTATTATAATGCTGTCTATTTAATAAGTATTACTAAGAGTTATAAAGTTTTATATTTTTATTAACTTAAGTAGAGTAGCTATTATTATACTAAGCTTTAATAAAATAAACTAGCTACTTTCTTATTATTATAACTTCTTTTATATTTATATTATAATAACTATATATATACTTAACTTCTACTTAAACCCTAGCTATAATAATAATAATTTCATTTCGCGCGTATATATATACTTATAGCGTGTAACTAATATTAAAGCTATATTAATATTTATATAAATACTTCTTAAGAAGATTAATAACTAAGCTATAGCTCTTAAGAAAGTATATGCTATTAAGAAAAAGAACTAAGCTAGAGGAGGAGAAATATACTCTTTTCTTCTAGAGAGTAATAATAAGGTTACTTATATATCTATCTTATTTATTAACGCTCTATTAAGTATTATATTAATATATAAGTTATAATAGGAAGGAAAAGAGTTCCTAACTACCCCCTATATATCTATAGCTAATTATAAAGAAGTATATTAAGTATAGATATCTAATTATCTAGTTTACTGCTACTAAATATATTTTAGACAAGTTTATTAAAAATTAAGAAAGTTATAAAGCTATAAATACTATATCTAGGTATACTATAACTATAGTATACTATAACTATAGTATATAAAACAAACCTACCTTCTCCTAAAACCTCTTTATCTACACTTTTATAGCCTAGAAGATATTCTTTTTAAATTTAATTATTAATAGTAATATAACTAGGTAAATACTATCTATAAGTTTAAATCTCCTTACTACCTTATTAATATATATATTATATATAAAGTGAATCTTGCATACTATAACTATAGTATATAAAACAAACCTACCTTCTCCTAAAACCTCTTTATCTACACTTTTATAGCCTAGAAGATATTCTTTTTAAATTTAATTATTAATAGTAATATAACTAGGTAAATACTATCTATAAGTTTAAATCTCCTTACTACCTTATTAATATATATATTATATATAAAGTGAATTTTGCATACTATTATATTCTATATAATATATATCCTAAGAAACTATTCTATAGAGCTTTAGTCTTTAAGTATATATCTATCTTTAAGACCTTTTATTACTCTTTAGCCCTCCTCTTAGTTAGTTTTATAGAAGAAAATAAGAAAGTTATTAATATAAAAGAGAATATAAACTTTATAGTTTAGATCTATAAATAGATAAGGATCCTTACTGTATAGTTCTAACCTAAGATTATAAAGCATTAAGCTAAAGTCTTTATACTATAAGTATAATAACTTTCTTAGTCTATATAAAGTCTATTTAAGTTTAATATATTTATTATCTTACTTAAAACTCTTAGGTAACTTATAAATAACTAGCTCTCTATTTAGTATTTTAGTATTTAAGAAAGTATTTATAATATTAAACTAATAAATCTTAAGGTTAAAACAAGCTATAATTATAAATATTATTTAAAGTATCTAAATATTATAATATAGTTTATAGCACTCTCAGCTTTATAAAGCTGCAGTAGCTATATACTATAGCGCGTAATTATATAATTATATACTATAGACTATTTCACTATACTTTATATATATACTAATCTATAGCTAAGATAGTTACTCTTTATAACTTACCCTTACCTCTATTTATAGCTTATAATAGTTATAAGCCTATCTCTATAGCTTATAAATATCTCTCTAACCTCTCTAAGCCTAAAAAAGGGTAAGTAGCTCTCTTTTTTATTATTTTTTACCTATTTAAAGTAACTTTATAATAATAGCTATATACTTTTTAATAACTTTCTCTCTAGAAGTAAGGCTTTAGGGTTTTACTAACTAGCTTTATTAATATCTTAATCTATACTTATCTATATAGAGTAAGAGTATTTAGAAGTATCTTAATCTTAATAGCTTTAATACTAAAAAGCCTTTTAATACTCTTAAGAACACTCTAACTATTTAGGAGTTTATAAATAAGTATAATATCTATCTCTAAGCTAAATATAACGCTAATCTTAGTAAGTATAAAGCAGCTCTTTAGAAATAGAAAGCTGAGGAGAATCCCTCTTAGATATTTTATAAAATTACTAAATATAATAACTTTATTAATATTATTAAGAGTAAAGAGTTTGATACTCCTTAATATATTAATAAAATAGGTTTTATTATTCCTAAGCTTATAAAGCTAACTTTACTAATCTTTATTAAGTATAAAGATATCTAAGAGAAATAGAGTAATATTCTTAAGTTTCTCTTTGTTAATAATATAAATCTCTCTTTATAAACTATTTTATACTGTAACTACTAAATACTTATTTATTAAACTATTAATATAGTTTACTTTAAGGTTATAGAGATAAAGCTTAATAATATTAATAATAAGTTTTAGATTAACTTTTAGAATATACTCTACTTCCTTAAATAGTAACTTATCTATTTTAATAATAGTATATAGAAATAAGTATATTAAGATTATAAAGATATTCTAAAGTATACTAAGTATATTACTTAACTTACTACGTAATATAGAGAGTAATACTATCTCTATAAGCTAGTAATAAGCTAGAGTATTATTAATACTAAGGAAAGTTATATTAGATATACTTTTCTTAAGGCAGTATACTATAGAATAGTTTCTATATAGACCTAAAACTAGCTAAATATAGTTACTTAAGTAGAAGAGATTAAAATACCTTATCTCTTACTTAAAGAGCTTAGATTTATTCTTATTATTAAGATCTATAGTAAGCTAGCTTTTACTAAGGGTTTAAGTAAATTGCTTAAAGTATATATTATTTTTATAAACTATTCTAACTTAGAGAATCTATCTTAAGCTTTATAAACTACTTTAAATACTTTCTTTTTAGTAATAATACTTAATAAAATCCCTAGCTATCTCTATAGATAATACTATAGATAGACTCTATAAAACTATAGCTATATTAAATAAGTATTTATAGACTTACTAAAAGATAGCCTTAAGGATTATAAAATACTAAAGAATAAAGTATAATATATATAGAAGATAGTAATATCTCTATAGTAAGGCTATATCTATAATAATCTTATATATATAAAGTAGATTATAAAGAAGGTATAGAAGACTAGCTAGTTTTTATCTAACTATAGCTATAGTAAATACTATAATAGTAGCTAAAGTAGATATAGTAATAAGAGTAGTATTAATAACTAAAAGTAACTTCTTAATAATATTTCCTACTATATTATTAACTAAAGCCTTCTTAAAGATAATAGCTAAGTAGTTTAAGTTTATTCTATAGTATTTATATTCTTTAAGGAACTATATACTCTCTCTAATAGTCTTATTCTAAATAACTATAAAGCTCTCTATATTATTAATAATAAGAGAAAGCTAGTTCTTAGTATCTTTATATATTTATATAATAATAAGGTAATTAAAGTTAGTAGTATAAGTATACTAATTATTAAGAAGAGTACTTAGATTATCTAGAGTATATTTAAAGATACCTTAATAAGTAAAAAGAGCTCTCTAACTTTAAATAGTATTACTATTATTAAAAATATATAAATTAATATAATCTTAGAAGTACTTCTCTTTAAGATAGATATTTAGTATAATAGCTATAACTATACTCTTTAATATAGTAAGCTAAATAAGTCTATATACATAAAGTAGCTACCATATAAAAATAACTTAGTCTTCTTAGAATATAACTCTATCTCTATCTATCTATTTAGTCTAAGTATTTTTATAAATAGTATAGATATTATAGCCCTCTTAAATAACTAAAAGCTAGTATACTCCTTATATTACTATTAAAACAGGCTGAGAACCTTAAGATAAAAATAATAAAACTATATACTTCCACACACTTAGATAGAAATATTTTAATATTATAGCTTTATATCTAGAGGCCCTAGAATAAAGGAAAAGATCTTACTATATTAAGTTTATAGATATCATATAGCCCTCCCACAAAAAAGACTATAATAAATTCACTCAGTTTATAGGCATAATTCAGGAAACACTATAGAGGCACTTTAACCTATGCTCTCTACTAGTTAAGGATAATAATATAGAAACTCTATATATTTCTATTAGTAAGTAAACCCTCTAAATATTATAAAGTTAGATACACGCTCTAGCTAAATAGACTAGCAGAATAGTAATAGGGTTAATTATATTAGGGCTAAGTAGGCTACTGAGGCTTTTATAGCTTAGAAACGCCTTTGCTAAACCTTTTAGTAAGGTGAAAAATGCCTAAAAGGTAAACCTTTTAGTAAGGTGCTATATATATAAGAGATAACTCCTTAACCTTCTAAGAGGTTTTATATAGCTAGAAGTATAAAAAGCTCTATAAATAGAGCTTTATATCTATCTATCTTCTTTATTCTTATTAACTTATAGTAAATCCTCTAAGATATTAATACTATATCTAGTATATTAATATACTAAGTATATAAGATATACTTATTATTATTAGTAATATAAACTAGATTGCTATAGAGTTTAGTATTAATATAATTAATAAAAACTCCTCCTTTTTTAACTAATCTAGTTTATATAAAGAGTGTATTATTAATATAGCCCTTAAGAGAGCTTACTTTAATATCTCTAAAGGGAATATCTATATATATAATTAAATTATATAGAAATAAGTAAATATAGTATTAGAAGTTAAATAGGTTATTATATACTCTATCTATTAGCCCTTCTTTAAATAGGCTCTCTATAATACTAAGATAGAGGCAGCTCTATAGAAACTAGTAAGTATAGCTTACACTAAACAGAGAGAGTATTATTAATAATAGTATAGCTAGTAGATAAAGTGGTAATAGAGATAGTGTTAGTAGTATAGGTAATAGATAAGAGAATAAGTTAACAGTTTAGTAGTTAGTAATTAGATAATTAAAAACTATATTATTATTAAACTATAAAGTTAAGGATTATAAAGATATAGATAGATATATATAAGTATAGCTGTGGTTAGAAGAGGTAGTTAGCAAGATTATATAACTAAAGGCTATATATATTATTAAGAGGCGCGGGGTGGAGTTAGAAGGTCTGTTATAAAGTAGGTAAAATCACTATATAGTGGCCAGAGGCCAGATCTTACTATATATAGTGTTCTTATTATAGATATAATCCTTTGAGCAAAAGTGATAAAGGCTTCTGAATTATAAGATAAACTGTTATAATACTGGCTAATAATAATAATACTGCCTGCCTTTCCTCCTCTCTGCCCCTAATGAGGCGAAAGTCCTGCTATAATATGCTAATATATATAGACGTTTAGGCAGTCTCTAAACTAGGCTGTCTGCACTGCCCTGTCTCACTATATAGCTAAAAGGTTTAATAATATATAACTATAGTATCTCTAAGCTAGTTACCTAAGCTAGAGCACTCTTAAATACTTTATATATAATACTTAGGGTGTGAGGATTAAGACTCTATTATATATTTAATATAAATTCTATACTTAAGTATATACTTAGTAAGGTATCTTATATAGTATATCTAAGGCTAGATCTCTCTATCTCTATTACTATATAGCTTAGAACCTCTTTAATTACTAAAAGCTTAGTAAACTATATACCTAAATACTCCTTATTAAAGATAAATATAGTAAAAGACTCTTTAGAATTCCCCTAGTCTTAAAAGAGTATAATAAAGTATTTAAAGTGCTATAAATATTTAAATACTAAGTATAAAGATAGTAGGGCCTTACTATTTATAAAATCTACTATAATATTAAGTATATTATTATTATTATATAAAGCTTAACTTAGTATAAATAATAAATAGAAGAGCTTAGAATTAAACTTAAGCTTTTATCTATAAATACTAAGAAGCTAGTAGGTAGTAAAGAGTATATTAGTTTAGAAATGATTCTAAAAGTATTTATAATATTAATAGCTATTTACTTACTAAAGTATCTTATCTTAGAGGCTTAGAGAGTAGCAGTCTTTATCTTTAATATTAATCTATATATTATAAATAATTAGTAAAGCCTTATTTAAAAGAAACTTAAGTAATTTTAGAACTACTTTAAATAGTAATAACTAAAATTTATATTTACTATATATTAAGATCTATATCTATACTAAGGAGGCTTATATATCTATAGCTATAAAGCTTACTTTCTTAAAAGGAGTTATAAAAAAAGTAATAAGAGATACTATTATAAAGTTAACCCTAGGGCCTATTTTATATATCTTATAGAATATATACTAAAAATATATAATCTATATAGAATCTAGGTTTCTATACTTAACTAGATTATTATTATATATAATATATATTTTAATAAGTTAAAATTCTACTTTCTTAATAATAAGAAGGAGGCTATAGATATCTAGAGTATCTAGATAATTATTAATAAGGTTAAAATACTTATTAAATTCTATAATATAGTTCTTAAAACCTTAGGGATACTTAATAAAGTAAATAGTAACTTTATAATAAATAAATACACTATTAATAAGCTTAAGTTCTCTATATTAACTACTTTCTATAGTTTAGAAATACTTTATATTATTACTAAGATATAGTTTAAGAGTATATTAACTAGAATATAAAGAGAACTGCTTACTCTTAAATAAACTTCTAATTCTAAAAGTATACTAAAATTAAGTTTAAAGTCTCTATTAATACTAAAGCCTTACTCTAAAATATAAAGTGCTATTACTAAGGATATAGATCTATATCTATCTATTTTAAATACTTAAAAACTAACTACTTAAGTATCTATAAAAGAGGAGAGCTTATAGTAATCTAGATAAGATTTCTCCTTAGTAAGTAAAATAGATTCCTAACCTACTTATTATTAATATTAATAAATTAACTATAGATCTCTAATATAATAAAGTACTAAAGAGTAATCCTTAAAAGTTTTTATAACTCTTTATCTAGAAAAGAGCTTATTAAATAATAACTAAAATGCTTTTTTTATAATCTTTATACTTAATTAGTATAAAGCTATTATAGAAAATACTTTTATATATAAAACTCTATATATTACTATTATAGTATATCTATAGAATAACTCTAAGATATATCTAAATATTAAGTAGAAAATAGTATATTTTATAGAAAACCTCTTAAAGTCTCTAAGTAACTACTTTAAAGCTAGAAAGCTAAGAGAGCTACTCTAAGATATATTTTAGGAAGCTATAAATAAGAGAATTAATAAGCTTATAGTAAGAAAACTTAATAAATTATTAATTAGTTTAAGATATACTTAAAGTATCTTTTCTTAAAGTAGGTATATATCTATAAGTTCTAAGATAACTACCTTAATATTTATAAAGTATAAATCTATATATAAAGAGATATATAAAATACCTCCTCTCTTAGCTTAATCTATATTACTATACTTATAGCCTAAAGCTTATATATAGTAATAGTAATTATAGCCTAGTTTAATTATAAAGTACTTTAATTTAATTATTAATATATTTCTAAATATAGATATTAACCTAAATACAGAGCTAGTTATCTACTACTTTTTAGATAGCTTTAAGTAGGCTAATAAGATTATAGAGCTTAATAAAGCTCTATATAGCTTAAATAATATATCTCTTCTATAGTATAAGGAATTCTCTATAGCCTTATATAAGCTTAGGCTCTCTCTATATAATAAAAAGCTCTATCTTTTTTTAAGATAAGCACTATAAGGCTGTGAGGGTATAAGTATAGCTGAAGGCCTAGACTAGGGAAGAATAACGACTTTGCGCAATAATAGGTATATAGTGGTGTATTAAGTATAACTTGGCTTTTTCTCTAATAGTGTGGGAGCCCCTTTTAAAGTGTGCGTGCAAGGGTTCTGCAAGGGTTTAGCGCACGTTTGGCGCTGACTAATACCCTTATAATTGCCCCCCTCTCTAAGGCCTTGGTCTCTAAGGCTTAAATTGGCTCTTTGTGGGCTTAGCTGCAGGCTTGTTTAAATGATATCCTATAATAATCTAAATAATCCAAATACTGCTTGTTTTGGTGTTGTTTTAGCGCTTATTTAGTGCACATTTAGTGAAAGTTATATTATAATAGGGTTATTGCAAACTTAATATATACCTATTAAATATCTATGTGGGATTATTATAAACTTAATATATACCTATAGTAAATATAGTATGGAGCTATTATAAACTTAATATATATCTATAACTATATAATATCTAGTATAGGGTTATTGCAAACTTAATATATATCTATAACTATTATATATCTTAGTAACACTGAGGATATACTAATTATATGCTAACTAGTAGCTATATAACTGCAATCTTTAGTAGTTATCCTCTAATAAATTAAGATATTTAACCTCTTTAATAATCTATATAGTATTTATAGATGCTTTTAGTAATAATATTCTTACTAGTACCTTTAGTACTAGGTTACTGCTAGCTTAGTAGTAATGCTCCTCTGTATACTCCTTCTAGAAGTAAATAATATAAGTATAGTTCTTCTAGTACTTATTAGCAGTATAGCCTATATAACTATATATTATATAGTTTCTGGGGCTAGGCTGTATAGTTTTTGCAGGCTATTTAGTCTCTAATACTTCTATAACAGTATGCTATTTGCAGTATATCTCCCAGGCTTATTCAGCAGTAGTAGCCACTTTTAGCAGCCTCTAGTTATTAAACTGCTACTACTCTAGGTCCCTCTAAACCCACAGGCTTAAGCAGTGGAAGAACAAAAAAGCCAGCATATAGCTGTCTTTATAGGGTATTTCTAATACCTATAATATTACTAACTATTTAGCAAAGAAGTAGAGAGAGCTTTAATCTATGCCCTATTAGGCCTTATAGAGTAAGCTATATAGGTGCTACTCTTAGAGGGCTGGGTTAATATAGGATTAGTAAGCAAACACTAAAAAGTTAGCCTATATAGTATTACTAAGAGTAGTAATATGGTTTTGCTAATATATCTAGAGCATAGAGGAGAGCTTTATAAGTGCCCACTATATATAGTAGCTATTAGAAGTGTTATAGAGGGTATTTATATCCTATATAGTAGTAAGCTAATCTGTTACTTATATAAGAGTAGAATCCTCTTTAAGGGTAGTATAGGAGTAGGCTAGAGGGTGCTTATATTAGTGCACAGTTAGCATACAGGCAGCAAGGGTATATAGGAGGTCTATATAATTATAACCCTGGTATTAGATAATATATAAAAGCTCTGTGATAACTGCGTTACTTAATAACGTAGTTAAGGGCATAGTTAAGAGTGTATTTGCAGTTATAGTTAAGGGTATAGCTGTATTAGCAGTCGTTATAGTAGGTGTAGGTATAGTGGATAAGGCTAGTAAAAGATTTTCACTATTAGCGCTAGCATCAGTAACAGTGTAGCGGGTAGTCGGGTGCATAGCTATTATTCTAGGCTGGTCTTCTCAAGATAAGGTAGAAGTTATATAATTATAAGGGTATAAGTATAGCTAAAGGCCTAGACTAGAGAAGAATAATAACTTTGTGTAATAATAGATATATAGTAGTGTATTAAGTATAACTTAGCTTCTTCCCTAATAGTATAGGAGCCCCTTTTAAAGTGTGCATATAAGGGTTCTGCAAGGGTTTAGTGCACGTTTAGCGCTGACTAATACTCTTATAAAGGCTTTAATTCTATTCTATATTAATAATATCCTTATTTTATTTTATTAAAACTATATTTCTAAAGCTTAGAAGCTTATATAAAAGATTAAGTAACTATATAAACTATATAAACTAAGCCTTATTAAATAGTATCTTAAGCTGTATATTATATAAGACTAAGTAGCTAAAAAGATTTACCTAATCTATTACTAATATATTAAGACTATTATAGAGTACTTTAACCTCTCTAATAGCCTCTATTTAAGTACTTCTATACTAATTATTAAGCTTATAAAGAACCTTAGTGAGGCTATAAATACTTAAGTTAAGGAGTACTAATTATGTATTAAAAATATTCTATATATAGTAATAATAATATAACTTAATATAGCCTTTACTATAGTATAATTCTCCTATTTCTTTATAAATCTAAGTATATAGTACTTTACTATAATAAGGTAATATATATAGTATCTCTATATAACTTACTACTTTATAATTCACTATAGTAGCTTGGGGAGTAATAAAGAGACTTCCTTATTACTAATTATTAGTAATACCTTATTTATTAATAATAAAGAGATTTATAAGTTATTATAAAGCTATATAATAATACTCTTTAGAGATATAGATTAGTGAAAAGCAGCCTATTAAGTAATAGTTATAATATTAATAACTAAAGCAGAGCTCCTAAGCCTTAAGTATATTACTAAAGAGATAATTACTCTTTAGAGACTATACTATAACCTTACTTTAGAGCTTAAAGATATTTAGAAAGTTTATTATAATAATTAATAAGCTATTTAACTAGTAGTGAGAGAGGGAAAGTATATATTAACCTATCTATAGTATATTAATATTTAGAATATATAGCTATACTAGGAATATATAAAGGGTATTTTTAAAGTACTCTATATATTTATAAATAAGATATAAATAGATAGGTTTATAAAAAGCCTCTCCTAAGCTAAGTTTAAATATTTCTAAGTATTACTAAACCTAATAGATACTTACTATATTGTTATAATAAAAGAAAAGTAGGTTTAAGAGTATAAAATAAAGCTCTATTAAGCCTAAAAGCTAGTAAATATTATCTATAGAGCTATAGCCTCTCTATATATAAGAGCTAGATATAAAAGTAATTTTTATAGATATACTAGCTCTAGGTATACTAGCTCTATACCTCCTAAATACTAAAAGCAAAGGGTATTAATACCTAAAGATATATATTTAATAATAAAAGTGCTTCTCTATATAGATAGCTATAATAAAGTAGTTAACAAAGCTATTAACTATATTAATAAGCAGCTTATAGAGAGCTAAAAGGCTTACTAAGTAAATATATATATTAGTAATAATACTACTAAAAAGAGTAATAGCTATAAAGACCTACTAAAAAGAGCTAGTAAAAGCTAGCTCCTCTATAGCAGCCTCTAGATATATAATAACCTAAAGCTCCTCCTCCTCCTCCTCTTTCTATTCCTCCTCCTCCTCCTTCTCCTTCTTAAGAGTAACCTAGAGAGTATAGTAGTAAAAGGGAAGGGCCTAAATAGATAAGTTAGCACTATGCTAAATTATTATATATATATCTATATATATAAATAAAATATATATAATTTAGTTATTACTATTATAGGCTTTATAGCAGCACTTATATAGTATAATAGTAATAGCAGGAAGGGGCTTATAGCTATAGCTAGCTAGATAGTAGTAGCAGTACTTATTAATATTATAAAAGCAGTAACTAAAGCTCTTATCTATAAGTAGTAAGTAAGTATAGCTATAGTATAGATACTCTATAAACTTATTAACTCTTTCTAGAATAGGAGAGAAAGTATAGAGCTTCTTAGCTAAGCTTAGGGTTTTCTTAGTAGTAATAGAAATAGTTTTCTTCTTAAGTATACTATAATATATACTATCTATAACCTTAATCTGCTCAGGCTTAAGCTTAGGCTTCTCTATACTATTATTAATATATCTAAAGTATATAGAAGTAATATTATAAATATATAGATAGGCTCCTTATTATCTTTATTCTCTTCCTCCTTAATAGAGGGGGTATACTTATACTTATATACTAGCTTCTTAAGAGTAGTAGCCTTCTCTATTAAAAAGATATTATTAACTTTTATAGTATTATAAAACTCTACTAAATAGTAATAAGCGTACCGTAAGCTAAGTTCTCCTTTATTTTATAAAGAATAGCCTTAACTATTAAGTATTAATATTACTAAAGAGATTATAGAGTAGTAAAATTAAAAACTTATACTTATTAATATTATTATCCTTAGCCTCTTCTTACTTAATAAGAGTAGCTAGCTGCTTCTGCTCTACCTTCCTTTTAGCTTTATAGATTACTTTAGCTTTAGTAATATAGTTAGTAACTAATACTATAAATTATTTATACTTAGGGGCTATTTTTAATAATAGTATTAGTAAGTATAGATATTACTATATAAAGGTAAGTATCTATAGTAGTTAGTAATATATATAACAATTTTTCTATATATATAAAGAGTTAACTTATAATTATTATAGTATTTTAAGCAGAAGAAGGAGGGAAAATTAAGGCAGAGGGCAGCATATATAATAACTATACCACCTAGCTACCTTTATAGATAGTTAAGCACCACTAATAAAATTCTGCTACTTATCTAAATTATATTACTATTATTTAAGTTATATACTGCTTATTTATACTCTTTAAGCCTTTTATAAGGAATATTTTTATTTATTCTAGTAAGTTTATAGTTATAACGCAGCCCCCCGCAAAAAAGACTATAATAAATTCACCTAGTTTATAGATATAATTTAGGAAACACTATAGAGGTACTTTAACCTATGCTCTCTACTAGTTAAGGATAATAATATAGAAACTCTATATATTTCTATTAGTAAGCAAACCCTTATATAAAGTTAGATATATACTCTAGCTAAATAAATTAGTAAAGTAGTAATAGTATAGATAACACTATACTATATATAATAGGGCTAATTATATTAGAGCTAAGTAGGCTATTAAGGCTCTTATAGCCTGGAAGTATTTTTGCTAAACCTTTTAGTGAGGTGCTATAAAAAACGCCTAAAAGGTAAACCTTTTAGTAAGGTGCTATAAATACTACTATATAAGAGATAACTTCTTAACCTCTTAAGAGGTTTTTATAGCTAGAAGCATAAAAAGCTCTATAAGTAGAGCTTTATATCTATCCCTCTTCCTTATCTTTATTAACTTATAATAAATCCTCTAAGATAGTAGCACTATATCTAGTATATTAATATACTAGATATATATAAGGTATACCTATTATTACTAGTAATATAAACTAGATTACTATAGAGTTTAGTATTAATATAATTAATAAAAACTCCTCCTTCTTTAACTAACCTAGTTTATATAAAGAGTATATTATTAGTATAGCCCTTAAGAGAGCTTATCTTAATACTTCTATAGAGGATACCTATATATATAATTAAATTATATAAAAATAAGTAAATATAGTAGTAGAAGTTAAATAGGTTATTATACACTCTATTTATTAACTCTTCTTTAAATAGGCTCTCTATAACACTAAGGCGGAGGCAGCCCTATAGGGAAATATTAGTGAGTATAGCTTATACTAAACAGAGAGAGCATTACTAATAATAATATAGCTGCTATAAAGGCATTAGTCAGCCTAATTAAATAAGAGGACTAGTAGATAAAGCAGTGATAGAGATAGTATTAGTAGCGTGGGTAATAGGTAAGAGGATAAGTTAACAGTTTAGTAGTTAGTAATTAAGTAATTAAAAACTATATTATTATTAAACTGTGAAGTTAAGGATTATAAGGCTATAGATAGGCATATATAAGTGCGGCTATAGTTAGGATAGATAGTTAGTAAGATTATATAACTAAAGGCTATATATATTATTAGGAGATATGGCGCAGAGTTAGAAGGTCTATTGCAAAGTAGGTAAAATCACTATATAGTTACTAGAGGCCTTTTATTTATTCTATACCTTTAAGGCTATTTATAACACTACTCTATCTGTTTTATATATATTTATATATAGTTATAGCTATATATAAGGCTAAATTACTATATTAGCAATATTTACTATACAGCTAGAAGGTATATTATAATATAGTTTATAGCACTCTTAGCTTTATAAAGCTATAGTAGCTATATACTATAGCGCATAATTATATAATTATACACTTTAGACTATTTCACTATACTTTCTATATATACTAATCTATAGCTAAGATAGTTACTTCTTATAACCTACTCTTACGCCTATCTATAGCTTATAACACGGCCTCTAGCCACTATATAGTGATTTTATCTGCTTTATAACAGACCTTCTAACTCCACACCGCGCCTCCTGATAATATACACAGCCTTTAGTTATATAATCTTGCTAACTACCTATCCTAACTATAGCTATACTTATATATATCTATCTGTTAGCTTATAACCTTATAATCCTTAACTTTGCAGTTTAATAATAATATCTATTAACTTATCCTCTTGCCTATTACCTATGCTGCTAATATTATCTCTATTACTGCTTTATCTACTAGCTTTGCTGTTATTAGTAATGCTCTCTCTGTTTAGTATAAGCTATACTTACTAATCTCTAAAGGGCTGCCTCTGCTTTAATATTATAGAGGGTCTGTTTAAAGAAGGGCTACTCTATAAAGTACCTAATAACCTGTCTAACCTCTGCTACTAAGTCTGCTTACTTATATAGAATAAGTTAGTATATCTATAAGTCCTTTATAGAGGTATTAATAAGAGCTCTCTTAAGGGCTATATTAATAATATGCTCTTAGTATTATATAGGCTGCTTAATAAAATAGAAAGCCTTATTAATTATATTAATACTAAACTATTATATAATATTTTGCATATTATTAATATTAATAAGTATATCTTATATATAGCTAGTATATTAATATGCTAGGTCTAATACTAATATCTT
This sequence comes from Colletotrichum neosansevieriae, assembly GCA_036785495.1. Taxonomy (NCBI): domain Eukaryota; kingdom Fungi; phylum Ascomycota; class Sordariomycetes; order Glomerellales; family Glomerellaceae; genus Colletotrichum; species Colletotrichum neosansevieriae. Next base: position 73,506 of record JAVHLV010000175.1, on the reverse strand, counting down.
AGAGGACTTATTATAGGTTATAAGATAAGGATAAGAAAGAGAGATAGATATAAAGCTCTATTTATAGAGCTTTTTATACTTCTAGCTATAAGAACCTCTTAGAAGGTTAAGGAGTTATCTCTTATATATATAGCACCTTACTAAAAGGTTTACCTTTTAGATATTTTTTATAGCACCTTACTAAAAGGTTTAGTAAAGATAATCTTAGACTATAAGAGCCTTAGTAGCCTACTTAGCTCTAATATAATTAGCTCTATTATATATAGTATAGTATTATCTATACTATTACTATTCTACTAGTCTATTTAGCTAGAGCATATATCTAACTTTATATAAGAGTTTGCTTACTAGCAGAAATATATTAGGTTTCTATATTATTATCCTTAACTAGTAGAGGGTATAGGTTAAAGTGCCTCTATAGTGTTTCCCAAATTATATCTATAAACTAGGTAAATTTATTATAGTCTTTTTTGCAGGGGGCTGCGTTATAACTATAAACTTAATAGCTTATAACACTAAACTATAAGTATAGCTATATATATCTTCTATAAACTATCTATAGGTTCTTTATCTCTATATATATAGATATATACTTTATAGCACTATAGATATCTATCTTTATTATATTTATAGAGCCTCTAGCCACTATATAGTGATTTTACCTACTTTATAATAGACCTTCTAACTCCACACCGCGCCTGCTAATAACACACATAGCCTTTAGTTATATAATTCTATCCTAATCACAGCTATACTTATATATACCTATCTCACTAAACAGCCTTATAATCCTTAACTTTACAGTTTAATAATAATATCTATTAACTTATCCTCTTATCTATTACCTATGCTATTAATACTATCTCTATTACTGCTTTATTCACTAGTTTCCTTATTTAATTAGGCTAGCTAATATCTTTATAGCTATATTATTATTAATAATACTCTCTCTATATTAAAGCAGTTAGTATAAGCTATACTTATTAATATTTCTCTATAGGGCTGCCTTAGCCTTAGTATTATAGAGAGCCTATTTAAAGAAAGACTAATAAATAGAGTATATAATAACCTAATTAACTTTTAATACTATATTTACTTATTTATATATAATATTATTATATATCTAGTTATCTCCTATAGAGATATTAATAAGAGCTCTCTTAAAAGCTATATTAATAATATACTCTTAGTGTTATCTAGGCTGCTTAATAAAACAGAGTGTTTTATTAATTATATTAATACTAAACTCTTATACAATCTTTTATATATTATTAATATTAATAAATATACCTTATATATAGCTAGTATATTAATATACTAAGTTTAGTGTTAAGATCTTAGAGAACTTATTATAGATTATAGAATAAGAATAAGAAAGAGAGATAGATATAAAGCCCTACTTATAGCAGCAGAGCTGTTTATGCTTCTAGCTATAAGAACCTCTTAGGAGGTTAAAGAGTTATCTCTTATATATACCTTACTAAAAGGTTAACCTTTAGGCAAGAAGTTATTAAATATCTTATATAGTAGTATTTACCTTACTAAAAGGTTTACCTTTTAGGCGTTTTCTCCAGGCTATAAGAGCCTTAGTGGCCTACTTAGCCCTAATATAATTAGCTCTATTATATATAGCGCAGCGTTACCCGCACTATTACTATTTTGCTAGTCTATTTAGCTAGAGTATATATCTAACTTTATGATATTTAGAGAGTTTGCTTACTAGTAGAAATATATAGAGTTTCTATATTATTATCTCTAACTAGTAAAGAGCATAGATTAAAGTGCCTCTATAGTGTTTCCTAAATTATATCTATAAACTAGGTGAATTTATTATAGTCTTTTTTATAAAGAGGCTATATTATAACTATAAACTTAATTATATTTATAGATAAAAACCTACTTAAGCAGAAGAGTTTTCTAATATATATTTATTAGGTTAATAATATACTAAGTCTCTATTTAATATACTATTTTAATTTTATCTTATACTACTTAAATATTAATTAAAGCTTTAGTAATAGATTCTAAAGGTTCTCTTAGTTCTTAGGTAGTTTAATAAGGTTATTAATATAGTATTTCTCTTTATATATTATTTCTAGCTTTATAGCCTTATTTATATATACTATAGCACTAAAAACTATATATAGTGTTTTATATATATAATCTCCCTCCTAAATTACTCTCTACTAATTAGGCAGAAAGATATTAAAGAAGTCTTACTATAATAGATTATTCCCTTTAGGAACTAAGTTATTATTATATAGTATTATTATAAATACTCTATTCCCTAGTCCTAAGTTCTAGACTTAATAGCTATATCTTATTATAGAGCTATAATCCTTCTTTTATACTTTTAATACTCCTACTTTCTATTATACTATACCTTATTTTCATTAAGCCCTTCTTTATATAGTATAATATTAATATATTTATCTATAGGTTACTATATATAATTTCCGGTTTTATTATAGTAATTAATATTTAGAGCTAACTATTAGTCTAGTTATAGTTAAATATCTAGCACTAATAGCTCTACTTCTCTAATATTCTCTATACTTTACTATTTACTACTCTCTACCTTTAGTATATTCTTAAGCTCTAGAGTATTATTTAGGGTTATTAAACCTCCTGCTATATCTAAAGTACTTTTTATAATATACTCTTATATATTAATATCTTAAGTAGCTTAAGTTAAGGCCTTTAGGTTACTTAGTAATTCTTTTAGTTTCTTAAAGTTACTAAGTTATTTTAAAATTATATTAACTATATTAATAAACTTAGTGACTTTATTAATAATCTTCTATATAATAATATACTTTATTATAATTACCTTATTCTATAGTAAATAGAATTTATACTTATTAAAAGTAATATTCTATATTATAATTACCTAGTTAATCTTAGAGATCTAAACTTAATATAAATTATAAATATTTAGAATATAGCTTACTAGGTATTTCATATATCTCCTTAGTTAAACCTTAAAATCTCTTTTCTTTTTACTTTATTCTCTTTCCTATTTTAAGAAGTATACTTTATATTTATATCTATAGATTTATTCTTAATATAGCTAAAGACTTCTTAAGAGGCTTAAAATAAGCTCTAGTTTATAATAATAATAATAGTTCTAAAACTATTAATTCTTAATCTAATTTAGTGAGAGCTAACTATAGAATTTACTTAAGCTTATATTAAATAAATAGATATCTATATAAGCACTTTATAACTATATATCCTCTAGAAGCCCTACTCTAACTTAGATTTTAATATCTCTATTAATTACCTCTTATTCTATATATTTAAGTATATCAATTAGTTTCTCTATATATAGAGAAGAGTTCTCTAGTTTAATTTCTTTTTTAATATATTATTACTAGAATCCTGTTTTACTCTTTATTATAATTATAAGGTATTTAATATTAAAGTAAATTTTATAAAGTAATAAACCCTTTTAGTGCTATACTTAAGCTTTAATCTATATTAAAACTTTAGTAACTAGTTTATAGTCTTTTTCTATAAGCTTAAATCTAAATAGATATTTAGTATATTTATTCTTAATAACTAATAACTATAATTTTATAAAGTAATGTTAACTCTTTAGAAACTTAAATAGGTTTTAATTAGTATAGTAATATAGATATATAGATCTAGCTTCTAAAATATATCTTAAAATAACCCTTTTAGTATAAATTATAGTATAAGCTTTATACTTAACTTAAGAGGGGTCTTTAATCCTCACTCTCTATATATTATTAACTAAGTAAGTAAGTATATATAGACTAAGATACTCTCAGTAAAAACACTTTAATATTATATTATCTAATCTATTACTATAAAGCTTATAAAAAAAGCTTTTATAATATTTCTTAAAACTTATTTTATAAATAGATTATTACTATAATATTACTTTAGCTTATTGAAATCAAAATATAAAACGAAATAGACTTATATTTAAGGAATATAAGGTTACTTTTATAATCTAGCTTTCTAAAAATAATATTTTAGTTAATATTACTAAAATAGAGAGTATAGATAAAACTATAGTACTAAATATCTATAGTACTTAGCTTTATCTCTAAGATAATATTAATATAGAGATTTTAAATATATATAATATTCTCTAAGATAGGATTCTCTATTCTAGAGCTATTTTTGCTATTTAAAATCTATCCTAGAATATATTATTTCTTATTTTAAATAGATAAAGAAGAGCTTTCTGCTTCTATAAAGTAGCTAGATAGTAATAGCTTATATAAGCCTAAATAAAGAGATTAAGGTTATTAATAAAGTAGGTTATATTATAATTATCTAGAACTATATTTTCAGAAAGTAGATATTAATTATACTATAGTATTATATAAACTCTACAGTTTAAGTTAATATAATTAGTAATTAGCCTTAGTAAAATTAAAACTATAATAATTATTCTAGAGTAGTTTTATTTATTTTATTTTAAATTACTATTAATTATACTTAAGTTAGATTTATCTATATTAAATTTTACTTTAGAAATAGATTTACTATTCTTTAGCTAACCTTTTCTTTATATTTAGCCTTAAGTATTACTTAGTATAACTTATTTAGGTATTTCTAAATTATAATTAAAGTGTTCTTTAATATACGTAAAGCTCTCTATTCAGCCTTTTTAGTTAGAGTAAACTCTAACTAAAAGTATAGTTTTAGGTTTTAGAGATTATTAAATTCACGCTAGATTAAGGTTCACGCAGATCTTAGGGCTCCCTTTATATATATATATTAAAAGCCTTAAGTTAATATATATCTACTTAGAAGTTCTACTAAACTATATAGACAGTAGTGTTAAACTATATATATATACTCTATAATAGGTTATATAACCTTATATATATCTATTAATTATAGTATATATCTTACTGCTTTATAGATTATAGTATTAGCATAACACTAATAGTCTTTTCTTTAAGGCTAGATATACTATAATCTTTTATTATTATTATAGATAAGGATACTATAGTTTATTGTATTATTTAGAAGCTTTTATTATTCTTACTTAAGGGATTATATTTATTATAATAAGGCTACTTATAGCAGGATCCTTTCCTTTATTCTAGAGCCTCTAGATATAAAGCTATAATATTGTAATATTCCTATATAAGTATATAGGAGTATATAGTTTTGTTGTTTTTGTCTTAGGGTTCTTAGCCTGTTTTAATATCTCCTTTTTCTATAGCTATAATAAATAGTTTCTTTTCTAGAATCTTAAGAGATTTCCTTAGTTTACTTCTAATAGTCTCTAGTAGTCTCTTAATTAGACTTATTTTATTCCCCTTAGGTAGTATTATTAAAATTTAAATTCTAGAAGTTATAATATTATTTAGCATTTTAGGATTTTTATTATTATATCCTTAGGTTAGGTCTTTAGTTTTTTATTAATGCCTTATAGAATTATATATTAACTATAAGGTTAGTATTTCTTACTTTAGTATTAAAGTTAAGTTATAATAATAATAGTCTATTTACTATAATGTAGTACTAAAGTTTTAGGTTTAGTTATATTATTATATTAACTATCTAGATCTCCTCTAGTTATAAATATAAGCTCTCTATCTTTATGCTTTTATAGTAGTTAATAAAGCTTTAATAAGACTATTTTAAGTATTAGTAAGCTTATTTAGGCTAGGTTTTAGTATTAAGGGTTCTAGATTTTATATTAGTAATACTATAGGTTAATTAGCTTTTTACTACTATCTAAGTAATATTCTTTAAGTTTATAGTTATAACGCAGCCCCCTGTAAAAGAGACTATAACAAATTCACCTAGTTTATAGATATAATTTGGAAAACACTATAGAGGCACTTTAACTTATACCCTCTACTAGTTAAGGATAATAATATAGGAACTTAATATATTCCTATTAGTAAGCAAACCCTTATATAAAGTTAGATATATACTTTAGCTAAATAGACTAGCAGAATAGTAATAGTATAGATAATACTATACTATATATAATAGAGCTAATTATATTAGAGCTAAGTAGGCTACTAAGGCTCTTATAGCTTAGAATTGCTTTTACTAAACCTTTTAGTGAGGTGTTATAAAAAATGCCTAAAAGGTAAACCTTTTAGTAAAGTATATATAAGAGATAACTCCTTAACCTTCTAAGAGGTTCTTATAGCTAGAAGTATAAAAAGCTCTATAAGTAGGGCTTTATACCTATCTCTCTTTCTTATCCTTATTAATCTATAATAAGTTCTCTAAGATATTAGTATTAAATCTAGTATATTAATATGCTAGCTATATATAAAGCATACCTATTAACGTTAATAATATGCAAAATATTATATAATAGTTTAGTATTAACATAATTAATAAGGCTCTCTATTTTATTAAGTAGTCTATATAACACTAAGAGCATATTATTAATATAGTCTTTAAGAGAGCTCTTATTAATACCTCTATAAGGAACTTATAGATATACTAACTTATTATAGATAAGTAAGCAGACTTAGTAGCAGAGATTAGATAGGTTATTAAGCACTCTATAGAGTAGCTCTTCTTTAATCAGACCCTCTATAATACTAAGGCAGAGGCAGCCCTTTAGGAAATATTAGTGAGTATAGCTTACACTGACTGCTTGATAATAGAGAGAGCATTGCTAATAACGGCATAGCTGCAAAGGCGTTAGCCAGCCCGATTAAACAAAGGTAATATTCTTTACTTTATTTTTATACTTTATTATTAAATATAGATTTTATTACTTAGCTATTAAACTCTCTAACTATTTAGTAATATATAGTATCTATTTTAAGTTATAAGTAATCTTATTTATCTTAAAGTATATATTAAGATTAAATATAAATTAATTAAAATTAGTTTAAATACCTCCTTTATATTTTAGTATAGACAGATACTTTTCCTAGAGCTTTAATTAATACTTTTTTAGTTTAAAGATATTAATAACTACTTAGTAAGTAGTAGTAATATTTACTAAAACTAAGAGCTAGCTAGCTTATGCTTCTAAGGATTTCTATTTATACTTTAATTAAGCCTTTTTCTCTTCTTACGTAATAAGTTAGTCTACCTTAGCCTGTATTAATTAGTTAACTAATCTCTTATTAATACTATCCTTATTATTCTACTTAATAGATATTTTATTTTATAGTATCTTATTCTATATCTAGCTATTTAGAAGATTTTATTCTATAAAGAAGCCTTTAGGTAATAGATTTAACTCTCTAAAAAGCTTATAGATTAATATTATATTATTATATATAATACTGTTTTAATAATCTATATTCTTATTAATATAGAAAGAGAGAATAATATATTATAGATAGTAAGGTATGAAATAAAAAAGTTAGTATAGTTAAGTATAACTAAAGTTCAATATTCTTCTCTAGCTTTCTCTTAAATCTTAGAGAGAAGCTAAATCTTATGTGGAGAGTATTTAGTACCTCTCTATTATTAAAGATATCTATTAAACTATTCTAACTAGCTTGCTAAGCCTCTTTATAGAGACTTAATTCTATTCTAAGCCTTAGCCTTATCCTAGCTTATGATATCTATCTAGATAGTACTCTGTCTTTAGAGCTTAAAAGGTTAAGAAAAGCTTAGCAATTTATTGCTTTATATAGCATACTATTTAAAAAGTAACCCTAATACTAATAACCAAAAGATTAAACAGTAGATAAAACGTATATAAATATAACCTAGTGTTAACTTCTATAGTATTATCTAGGTTAGTGCTTTAAGCTATAGGGTTGCTGCTTTTAATATTCCCCAGGACAGATACCAGCTCAAATATCGCCCCTAGGGAATAGTAATTATAGGATAGGGTAAGGTTATATTCTTATCTATAGTAGATAGTTTGTGACATTTTACTCGTTAAGGTCTCTACCTAGCATCAGTATCTATAGCACTTTACAAGGGGTTCACTATGTTAACTTAAGATTCTTCTAGATTTGTTGACATTTAGTTAATGAATTCAAGGCGATTATGTTATAATTTCATTACCTGGATAAGTGCGGGTTGGGAATGATTAAAGTATGTGATGGAGTTAGAGTTTGTTCACTTCATTCTCCATTGCTGTTTAAACCCAGTTTATGTATACATAACTGCATAATTATAGTGAGAAGATAAACGACACACTCTCCTTACATTATTATCTGTTCTAAAAAGCTTGCGCTCAAGTCCTTTTGACTTGGAGCTCAAGCGTATGACTGGTAACGCAGTTAAAGTGTCGTGTGTTCGGGCTTTACTAAGTCGACATTCCTCGTTTCTTATCAGAGTTTAGCCAAGGATTAAACACGAGTCCGGGACTGAACATCGAGCGCAATATGAGTACTAATCGTGATCCAGAGAGAAAATTCACAAAATCTTTTCTAAATCGCACTTCATATCAACCCTGAGATCAAAGATTCAGTGGAGATTGAAGTTCCCCAGAGCGTCCAGAACCAGGGGGAGCTGATCATCAAAGATCTCGATATCGGGTCTGATTTCTCGCGCATGCGTGGGAGAGTGCCCTTGCCCTTGGCTTATTCAATCCACAATACTCACGTTCTGCGTCTTGTTCGTGCCGTCTTTTGCCTGGGAAAAACCTTAATGGGCTTGACCTGGGCGTCTGGCTCACCAAAGGCAGTTGCTCAATAATCTGGTTGCTAGGTGCTCCAAGAACCCCTCAGCGCACAGCTCCGCTGAGACATGGTAAGTTAGAGGAACTTATTCGGCTCAAACCTAAGTATTGATCTGGCGGCATGCTATGGCTGCTCTGCAAAAATAAACATAGGCTTCAGCACTGACGACTATTTCTGGGGTGTGATTGATGAAATCATTGGGAAAGGGTTCACGAGCCGCTTGGGTCGGGCTCGCGTTGGATTCAGCGACTGTATAGCCAACGGGAAACCTGAAGAGACCTCAGAGTCCTCGACTTTGATCCTTCAGCGCGCCATAAGTGATAGCGAGGAATCCAAATTCCCGTCCAGCGATACACTCCCAGTCCCGCCGCCTCCAGGGCCCTCGGTGCCGCACACGGGTTTTGGAAGTTCACTGTCGCCGGTATCTTCGGCATGATGCCCACTTCAGCGCTGCTGGTCGTGGCCTTTATATACCCGACCGGCTCAGCCGCGCGCCACATAAACTCCGGCATCTTCGGGCTCAGAGATGGGGCCAGCGATGGGCTCGGGGTGGTTCGTTAGCAGAGCACCTGCAGGACTCTTCTTGAACAGGGTCACAACCACGACGCCCAGGAACTATATACTTAATGCCTTCGCCAACAAGATATCTGCCGACCGGGGCGCATATTCAGGGCTGGCCTCTTTCAACGAGAACCTTAGCCGTCCGATAGACAAGAAATGTGGTACATGCCAAAGCCACATGTGCCCCCACGGCCACACCGGGATCGCGGAGAGCTCGAACTGCGGTTCAGGCGGGTCGCCAGTCAGCAGGTTGCGATACATAGCGTGCAGATCCAACGTGCTCATCTGAATGTAGAATAACCGTCTGCGTAGACATACCGTCAACCGACTGTTTCAAGTTTGGTACCTGTGTTGTGAAGCGAGGTTCTTGGAACAATATTAAACATCGTCTCGACTAGTAGTATTTGCTTGCTGTTGAAGATGTGATTAGAACGAGGCGTTTGGCGGGAAATCTGTGTTTGCGGCGATGACGGGCAGCTGGTTCCTGCGGTGGAGAGCATGTTGCAGCTGAAGTCTTCCGAGTCCCTAGAGATGTGCATGATGTTTGAAATGGAAGGTGTCACTCAGGAAGGTGGTTTAGAAAGAGAAAGTGCGCGGTTAACGCTATTCTGCGACCACTTTGAAACAAGCCCACAAGCAGTTGAACTGGATAACGCTTGGGATGGCTAAGAAACCATAATGAGCTGAAATATCATGCCGTCCTCCTTTACCACATGCCTGTCTGTCTTTGCTGAGCTGGCTAGGTGGGACGTGCTGCCAGCCAGGTCCCTGCCGTCTTGTTTCCGTTTCCATCCTCGTCAGTACCAGCACTAACTTGCAAGGATATCTCCTTTATCACGGCCACCCTCGTTTTCCACAGGAAGATATCGATTAGTTCCAAATCTTTGCAAGATGATTGAGACCGAAAATGTCGTTACTGGCAAGTCGGCCATTTATTCATAAAAGATCCACTTGCAAGGTCCTCTTCTCGCAGGTCGCCAAATGCACTGACAAACATGCAACTCACTCAGCAAGACACCCTGGCTATGGGTCAAGTAGGCACCGGGGGGGTTGGATTCCTCCCAAACATTTAGCTCGTCTTTGAGGTTACCGACTGTTCCACCAACGTCTTCTGCATCGAGGGCTTCCGCCTTCTGTTTCGCGCAGCTGTGGAGACACTGCTCTCTTGATGAACTTTGCTGGTGGCGGAAACTAAGCCTTTGGTATCCCCGCGTTGCTAGAGAACCCTGGTCTCGCTGTCCACGTGGTCATGTTTTCTTATCTGATGGGGACATGAACTTGCCTCGACGCTTATGTGGCCGCTTGAGGCATACTCAACGCCTGCTTCTGTTGGATGCCGACGCGGCCTTTAACGGCATGCCACCACCCAAGTCCAAACCCATTTGCCGACTGCGTCCAGGTATATGGACAACTTTTAGGCCAAGACTGCCACATACGACCATACCCATTAGAGAACTCGGGATCCCGTCCGCTCTCCCATAGATAAGCCAATGAGGGCTGGATTAGTAGTTGGGTCGGTGACGACCAGCGAATACCCGGTGTTGTATGTGAATTTCTCTTTTTGCCATTAGGAGGGAACGCCCCATCAGTCCGCGGTAGTTTTTAATAGTACTGAACTTAACCCCCTAATACCTGCGTTATAGTGGCAAAGTGGTGATAAAGCCTTTTTTGATAGAGTTCTATAAGAGCTCGTTAACTGTAAGTGAGACTGGGGTTAGTAGATAATGCATGATTTATAGCATTATCGCGGCTATAGTGGCATAGAAGTTTAGTTATGTAAAGTATCTGCTTTAGTGAGGGGTTTAACTAAATCACTACTAATTAAGGTTCTTATAAACTATCTATGCTACTGCAGTGGAGTTGGGGGAGATCCCATAGTTAAGCTATGGGACTGAAGCATCTATAGCTGCATGATAAGTAACTAGCCCCATTTCTCAGGTAGACAGACCGACCCAACTGTCCCTTAAATCTACAGTTGTAGACGTTGAAACTGAGTTGGGCTTAAGATTTAGAGTTCAGAGTTCTAGCCCAAGCCTCCAATCCAACCTGTCCAATCGTGTTCACCCTGTGTTCTTAATCTAGAAGGCGAATAACTCGTGCAACAGTGGAGATAAGACAGGGACGTTTCAACGTGGGTTCAGTCTATTGAGACAGCACACGTCAGCCAGCCAGGCAGAGGCCTGTGAGCAATTCATTTATAAAAGTACTTCAACAAGCCACTAAATACTGCTCTTTATGTTTAAATAGTTGTGCTAAATAGTCCCATCCCTGACCCCACCTCTTTCCCGATCTTAGCTGGAGATGAGGTTCATCTCAATCTTTGAGGTTACTTCTTAAACATGCAGCGCAGCTACTTCTTGCCCTCTTGCTAGATAGATTAAAGACGGACTGACGGCATTGGGGCATGTCGCCAGCTGAGGTAGGCGAATTATGTCGGAGGGCTCATGTCCTTCTATGCGTTCTCGGTATTTATTCAATATTCATTGTGTCCAGATGTAGATGCCTCCCCCCCCCTTTTTCTTTTTCTTTTTTTCCTTGTTTTACTCTTCTGGCCACCTCCCAACGCAACAGCCTTCGCAGCACCTCCCATTTGCGCAAAAAGACGCGGGGCCAGTTACCCTCCAATCATGCGCTTTCCCGGACGCACAGTCGGACGCCTACTTCCTTCCTACTGGTGCCGGAGGCAGACACTACTGCCGTCACAGCTGCCACCTTCACTATCTCTCGCTCAGGAACCAACCATCCCATCGCCGCTATTTCGACAATCCTGGGTTCAGAAGCGCCACAATGTTCCACCATTACAGGTCTCCGTACCTAGAGGCATCCTTGGAGAAGAGGTTCCTCACGGAAGTTGGCGATAGCCCTGGTAAGGACTCTTTCAGCTTTGGGGATGAGAGAAGCTAATGCTCTCCTCAGATGACAATTACACAAGATTCCGCCACTCTGCCGACGCCGACACCGCCGCACGACCGACAGATTATGCAGAGAATGATGATCGGCGCTCGACGTCCCCCTTCTCACCGCCTGCGCAGATTGAAATGTTTGAATTGCTTGCGCAGGTTCGACGGGAACAAGCGCACACAATGTCCACGATTATCTTTTTCCCTCATGCAAACACCCCTGCTTGCGATCTCGAACCGGTCGACGAGTGGCCTGAGCCGGATGTTCGGTCGATCACCTGTGGAATCTGCTAGGCGTGGCTCTGTGGAAGATTGAGGCGACTTCTGTTTTGCCCCCGACCCGCCGCCCAGGTGGAATGTCTCGGTTCAGCCATTTGAGAGAGTTCCTTCTCATGGTCGACTTGGGCCACAACAGAGGCGGCAGACTGCCACAGCGCTCAAGACCAAAGGTTTACCGAGCTAGGCAATATTGGTATTAGCATGGGGCTGATACACCTCTTTGTGTTCGTCATAATCATAGGTATAGCTTCTCAGAGAGGCAGCTGGAAGAAGCAGATCATCAACAGAGAAAGGTGAAGGCATTTTGGGAACAGCTGTCGAGATGTCGATTGGTACAGTGTCATCACAGTTCCATTGTTGAAACAAGTAGTGAACAGTGATGAGGGACTCGTCGCGAATAGTTCAAGTACTTCTGTCTCGACAGTTAGCTGGATGGAGATTCCGTCTCCAGCTTGATGTCTCATGGTTTCCGATTGTGGATGAGGCAACGCCCCTGATTTCTTGAAAACTTCCTCTCATTAGACAAGCAGCTCAGTCGACTCCGATCTAGTTCTATCGTGACCTATTGCTGCAATATAGTCTGTAAGCTCTGACAGGACTGCAGCTATTCTTGTTGTCCTCAGACCCAGCATCGCACTAACTCAGTTCAGTGCTATCCATCCAGCTTTCACGTCCACCCGTTTAATGTAAAATATCCTTCGAGACTGAGAGACTGCGGCTTATGCTAGCGGATATCCTTCAATGATCTAGTTGTAGTGATGGTCGGGACGAGAAATTGCCAACAAGATCGCCCTGCACCTTGACGCTAAACAGGCGCTCTGATTCCAGCTTGGTCTTTGCAGCAGATTTGGACTTGCGACGGGGGGAGAGCTTGAACTTGTGGCTGGTCTTGGTCTGGATCTTGGGCGTGGCCTTGGCCTTGCTCTTGGGTGTGGCATTGGGCTTAGGCTTGCAGGTGTCGGCGCGTTGCATTGTCTGGGCCTTTCGCGTCTTGCGGTTTCGACGGGCTTTTGGCTTCGCATCGCGCTTGAACTCGGGTCGATCCTTCACCATGTCGGCCATTCGACGAGGACTAACTGCAGTTGCGACCGCACGCCTAAGCTTCTCGAGAATGTCGGCAAAACTGATGCGGATCAGCGCGCCAGACCTGCGGATGACGTCTGTCAGCTACCTCAGTTCGGGCATAGTTAACTTCCTTAGTATGAGAGAGTAGTATTACTAAGCTAGAGTTATAGATATCTATTTTTCCTACTTAGGGTTAGTATAAATCTAAGGAATTAAGCTATTTATAGATATTAATAAGCTTATAGCTATTATTAATAAGGTAATTAATAACTATCTTAAGGTTAGTATCTTTAAAAACTTAATAGGCTTAATTACTATAATAGTATTAAGCTATTCTTTATAAATAGTTAAACTAATAAAGCTAGTCCCAAGGTTTTTAAGTATTATAGTAGCTACTTAAGGAAGTATAGTTATTAATAAACTTATTAATTTAGTATATAGCTTTATTATTATAGCTATTAGAGTAGTTTTATTAAAACCCTTTATAATTTCCAGCTTAGTTATACTAATAGTCCTATTATAGTAAATCCTAGAAAAACTATAAATAACTTTAATAAGCAGAGTTATCTAGAGTAGCTAGTTATAGAGTATAGTAAGCTACTAGCCTTACTAAAAACAAAGTATAGATATAATAGATAATATAGTATTTCTCTTCTATAAAAAAGAGATATAAGTTAATAGTATCTATTACCTTAGGCTTATAGAGAAACTACTAAAGTTCTAAATTAAGAAATTAGTAAAAAATAATAAGTAGCTAATAAAGAGTAATAGATCTCTATACCCTTATATACTTAAAGACTTTCTAAGTATATTAATAGATATCTTTATCTCTATTTACTTAGTTAAGAGTAAATTAGTTTTCCTAAAGCTAAGTTTAGGCTTTTATTATAGTAAGTATTAATTTTTACTAAATAGTATAATATAATACTAATAGTCTATAGAATTAATAACTTTAGTATTTAGATCCTATAAAAATATAGACCTATTAGAATAAAGTAGAGCTCTAAAGTAGAGTATCTTACTAAGAGATAATATTAATATAGTAATAGGGTTTCTTAGCTAAAGCTAAGAGATAAGAAAGCTAGATATCTACTTTATAATAATATATAACCCCTTAGTTATAGAAAACTAGCTCCTTACTATACTATAAGGGTATATTAAGCTAGAATACTCTATACTTCTATAGAGCTAGCTATAGAGCTAGCTATAATAGAGATATAGAGATTAGTTATAACTAGATAGTAAAGCTCTATATAATTACTAAAGTAAGAATATTTAAGAAGAGTTTATAGAGGCTCTAGAAAGTATTAAATATCTTACTAAAAATATACTAAGGTATTAGATCCCTAGTAAGCTATTAAGAAACTTCTAATATTAATAAACTATAGCTAGAGAAACCCTACTATAGATAGCTTAGTAGAGTATAGCTTTATTCTGCTACTCTAAGGCCTAGAGGAGCTATTATAGTAGTAGTATTTCTAATAAAGATAGTATAGTTACTACTTAATAGGAAATATAAAGAGCTAGTAAGATATATTAATAAGATAGTTAACTAATTTATAGTTAGAGGTTTTAATAATACTCTAAGAGTTACTTAAGTTTCTGTCTTTATTAATACTTTAGGTTCCTAAAGTAGTTATATTAATATTAGTAGTATAATAAGCTACTATATAACTATAATGATAGGCTATCTACTATTATAAATTTAGGCCTCCTTAGGGCTAAGGTTACTAAAGATACCTTAGAGAGTACTAAAGTTATAGTAATAGAGAAGAGTATTTACTATACTAAGAATAGTCTCTTATAGTAAGTAAGTATTAATATTCTATTTATTAATATTAAGTAGCTTATTAATCTAGCTATTATTATAGAACACTTATAGAATTTCTAGAGTTCAGCTAGTATCTTAATAAAGACTACCTAATAATATAATATTATAAATAAACACCTCGCTAAGGCTATAAATAACTAAATTATATTAGTATTAATATATAAATATTATAATATAATAGGCTTTATTTCACTATACTTCTATAAAGTAAGGTAAGGGGAAGGATAGCTCTATAGTAGATATTAACGAGTCTATAGTAATAGAATTCTCTAAGCTTAAGCTCCTCTTTTAATATAACTATTCTTTATATTTAATTTAGGCTCCTGCTATAAAGTAATTATAATTAGAGGCTTCTAGAGAGTAAAGAAACTTAGTATAGTTAAGGATCTAAAAAAGACAAATCTAGAAGTTATACTACTAGATATAAAGATCTATCTTAGTATATCTATAGTAATACTAAGGGGGTAATAAGATATATAATAAGAGTATTATAAATAGAAATAATAAGATAGTAAATAGTAATAAAGTATAGATCTTAGTATAAAAAATATAAAAGTCTTAATTCTTAAGTTCTATTCTACTTAATCTATTTATAGATAGCAGACACTATATAACAGTAACTATACACCACTATATAGTAATATTAACTATAATATCTTAATTAAGGTATTTAATATTAATAATAAGTATAATACTATTAAGGCTATTAATATTATTAGTAAATATATCTTCCTTACTATAAATAAGTTTAAGGTTATTACTATAACTATATCTTAGTCTTTAATCTATAAACACCTAAGCCTTTTAGTCCCTAAGTAATACCTTATACTAAAACCTCTTAATAAGTATAATATATCTATAGTAGGTTTTAACTACAGCAATATCTATACTAAGGCTATTATAGCTAATATATTTAGTGCCTTTAATATACCTACTATATATACTATACCTAGCTTATCTATAGCTCCTAGCTCCTTAGCTACTCTAATTATTATAAATAGTCCTTATACTAACTCCCTAAAGAGGGTTATTATTACTAACTAAGCTACTATTATATAGACTACTAAATACTGCTAGCTTACTTACTTCTATACTAGCTTTATAACTATATAAAGCTCTATTACTATTTCTCTAGTATATATTATAGTTATTAATATTCTAAGCTAGTAATTACCTAAGGCTATAACTACTATAAGATCTATGCCTTAGTTTAGGCTAGATATACTATTATTAGTCTATTTATATATATCAATACCGTTAAGATATTTATTATTAAATATATTAAGAATAATCTAGAGTTTAGTACTAACTCTATATTCTCTATTATTAAGAATATACTATATTATAACTTCTCTAGTATTTATACTAAGAGTAATAGTTAGATCTTATAAACTATAGTTAATAATAATATTATTGTTACTATTAACACACTTATTAATATTAACTCTATTAAAGACAAGGAGGCATTAGACTACTAATATAAAGATATTAAACGCATTTAAGCTATTTATAATTATATTATTACCCTTATAATATCTATTACTATTATTAAGAAGTAGAGTAATATAGAAAGCTTTTCTAGGATTAATAATAATACCTATTAGGTATATTTTAACTATCTTTAAGAGGATTAAGTACTTATAACTATCTATTAGGTTAATATTAACTAGCTCTCTATAGTTAAAAACAATACTAATAATAATAATAAGGAGGCGTATATTAATATACTTTAGTATAATAAGCCTACTTCTTCTACTAACCTAGCTTAAGCATAGTTATAAAAGCAAATACCCTTCTAATACTTATTTCTATTATAGAATAACCATAGGTTTAATTAGATAGAATATAGAGATAAAAGAGTTTAGGTAGAAAACTATAAAAACCGCTATATAAGTTAAAAGAGAAGTAGAAAAGTTTCAAAAGTAGTGAAAATAGATTTCAGGCAATAAATAGTATATAAGGGCAACCTTTCGGGTTTTTTGCATAATATTTAAATAGAGAGAAAAGTATAGATATAAATTGATATATATATTAATATCTATATATATTTCTAAGGCTTAGAGAGGTAGTAAAAAAGGTAGGTATATATAGATAATTCAATTCCTAAGGCTTTATAAGTACTTATATAGCTTTTTAGCTTAGAGTTAAACCTTATTAGGTATATATTACTCCATATAGTAGTAATAAGATATAAGGTTTAACTTTAAGCTAAAGTTTAACCTTATTCTTAAAACTTATTATTCCTTATAAAGTATATCTAATAATTATACAAGGTTTATAATATAATATATATACCAAAATATGCCATTTTTTGCGGGCATTTTAAATGTCCTACTCATTCTCTTATACCTCTGATGCCTATAGAGTTATAGCACTCGGAAAGTATAGTAATAATAATATATAAGTTTCTTTTATAGCAATAGGAATAATATATTTCTTATAAAGACTAGTAATAAAGAACTATAATTAGCATATTATATATTACTAGCAATCTAGATATAAATACTAGTTTATACTTAATATTATAAATAATATAATCTTTTCTTATATAGGTAATTAATATATAACTAAGATATGAAATATATTAAAGGCATTTAACCTCTTAAGTATATAGATAGACTTAAATATGCTTAATGTATTTAAGCTGCTTAATATACTTAATGCGCTTAATATACGTAACGCATTAAATATAATAAATATAATAAAGGCTCCTAGAGTATTTATTAGCTTTAAGCAGAGATTCTTTATTTATTTATATTATATTTTCACCTAATAATATATTCACCCTAGTTAGCCATATTATAGGCAGTATAGTTATATTATTTATGCTACTCTCTACCTTAACTTTCCCTCCTTCTTCTACTTAGAACACTATAATAATTATAAGTTAACCTTTTATATACGTGAAAATTTATTATATCTATTACTAACTATTATAAATACTTATCTTTATATAATACTATCTATATCTATTAATACTATTATTAAAAATAGCCCCTAAGCAGAAATAGCCTATAGTACTAGTTACTAAGTATATTACTAAGGCTAAGATAATCTATAAAGCTAAGAAGAAGGTAGAGTAAGAGTATCTAGCTATTCTTACTAAGCAGAAGGAGGATAAGAATAATAAAAGTAATAATAATAAGTCCTTTTTGCTATTCTATAGCCTTATTAATAATATTAATATCTAATAGTTAAGACTATTCTCTATAAACTAGAGAAGGGCTTAGCCTAAGGTAAGCTTATTACTATTTAGTAAAGTCTTTTAATACTATAGAAGCTAATAATATCTTTTCTAAATAGATAAGATAGCTATATATAAAGACTCTATAGCTACTAATATATTAAAAGTTATAATCTAGTATAATAATCTATAAATAGTAAGCCTCATTATAAAGGAGATATTCTAACTATAGATAAAACTCTACTATATTAATATCTATAACTACTAGCTATAGTAGAAGGTTATAGAAAGGTATATTAAGATTATCTATAGTCCTTTAGCTAAATTAATAATAGACAAACTTATAAAACCCTTTCTATAGTAGTTTTATAAGAGATTTATTATCTAATTAAGCCTTATTAATAGGTTATACATAATTATAGAGGTTTAGAATAGAGAAGAGTTATAAAAGACTAATAGTAATATTAAGCCTAGATTTAAGTAGGCTTAATATTTAACCTAAAAAGATAACTCTATAGTTACTATACTTATTAAATCAACCTACTAAATACCTCTCTTACGAAAATACTATATTAATATAAAAGAAAGAGTATCTTATTAATATTTAAGCCCTTAAGTATATACTTTATAAGAAATTTAACTTATATAAGTAATATATATCTTCTTTATCTTTTTATAATTATATAATAATCTCTTCTTAGAAGCTAATAATATCCTTATAAGTAATACTAATAAAACCTTATTATTAATAGTAATATCTCCTTAAAATACTCTATAAGTAGTAATAAAGGGTAATAGAGAGTAGTAATCCCTCTTATTATAGATAGGCAATTCTATAAAATAAAGTAGTCTAGTTAAGATAAGATAAATACTTATAAAAGAATAGTATTCTCTATATATAATAATCCCTCTTATTAATAATATTCTTAAGTTAGTACTACTTAAATAAGCCTATTATTACTGATATCCTAGATAGAGCTTATAAACCTTTATATAAATAAGAAGACTAAGTTATAATACTATAGTTAAGAGCTAAGAGCCTAAATACCTTATAATAATCTATAAATAATCTTAAGAGATAATACTAGAGAAAAGATTATAAAATAGGTAAATAATAGGGTTATAAAGTTATTAATAGATATATTAAATATATTAAATAACTTTAAATATTAAATTTAAGTACTTTTAAGTTAATTAATAAACTTAGCTACTTATACTATATTATACTATATTATATTAAAACTAAAAGGGTATTAAATTAACCCCTTAGTATATATAGTAATACACTAAGTATATATAAAAGCAATACTAGCTATAATATAATAGAGTAAAATCTACTTTACCTATTTCTAGGTATAAATAATATATAGACCTATATATAGAGATTTCCAGATAGCTACACACTTAATATACTATTATTTTACACTCTATACTATATAATTTGATAACTAGAGACTAACTGTGGAATCCCAACTAGATATCTATAACAGTAGTTTGCGACCAACATAACATATTTGATTTAATTAGTGGTGTATCTCTGATAATCTCTCTCTCTCTCTTATAATTATGTCTGATGAGGTTTGTGACTGGAGGAACCTTTGCTAAGCTGCGAATCTCAATTGACATAGTGGTATGAGAGAGTCTGAACGCCGTAGCAGGGCGCGAGGGCTTTGAGACAAGTCCAACATCCAACACCCCATGCTGCGGTTGTTTACGCATCCACGACACGCTCTTCATGGATGATGATGGAACACACGCCTCACTCTTACAAGACCTCCCTCAGCCTCACGTGGCATTGTCTAGGCCGGACAGTCAACCCATCAAAGGCCTCGTAACCGGAAAGCTCAGGCGGACACGGCAGGAACTCAAATCTCCAGAAGAACAGGGCGGTGAACAGGCGCAGGTTGAGATAGGCCAGCCGTCGCCCCAGGCAGGCCCTCGGACCCAGGCCGAATGTCATTTGCGGCCCAGCGGTGGCATCGAACACCATGCCGTCGGGGCCATCACCCGGGACGAGCCATCTCTCCGGCGCAAACTCGGCGGGCGGATACGCGGAAGAGTCCCAGCTGTGTCGGATGCGACTCGCGGCCTTGAGGGCCGACTCGGTCCGGTCCGAATCGGGAATCTTGAAGGCGGGCTTCGTGATGCTCTGCCCGACCGTAACCATGATGACGCTTGTGTCCTTGGGGATGTGGTGCCCAAGAATGGTCGTGTCCTGCATGGCCAGCCGCTCGGTGCCCGCCGTCGTGCTGCTGCAGCGCAGGATCTCCTCCATGGTGGCGTCGAGGTAGGGGATGCTGGTCTTGATGATCTCGTCGCATGTCGGCTGACGATTCTCAGCAGCCGCTGCGACGAAATGCTTCCGGAGCTCTTGGCGGAGCACTCGTTGGGCGCGCTGGTTGTCGGCCAAGTACTTGACGCCCCACGCGAATGTTGTGGCGGAAGATTCGTGGCCAGCCATGAGGAAACCAAAGATCTATAGTTGGGAAATGTTTGTTGTCAGCAGAGAGTCTCCCCTACGTACGAGTCCCTTCCCCCTCACCCCGATGATAACGTCCCACGTACCTCGCTATGCATTCCGATCGAGTCGAATTCAGGCTCTCGACCTTCCTTTCCGGCAAACAGCTTCTCCCGGTTCATCATGTGGTCCACTGCTGACAAAATGGGCTCCTCCTTCTGCAGTTTCTTCACGGAATTTTGAATCTCTCGGCTGAGCATGTCCTCTGTGATGGTCTTGGCCTTCTTGATCCGCGCAGTCTGCAGGAGGTACCACCCCCGGAGCTTCGGCACGACTGCCTTGCTCGTCTCTTCCACAGTCTCGGATAGGTCCAGAATGGCCTGCGTCACTTCATTGTTCGTCCCTTCGAGGAATACCACTGGGTCGTTGGGTCCTGACACGGGTGGGACCTCGGTTAATGAGGACACGAGCTCGATCCTCGCGGGAACCGACCTGTACTCAAAGCTGGAGCCGAAGGCAAACGCGAAAACGGCATCCAGAGCTCCAGCATAGACGTCGTCAAACGCCGGGAACGGCGATTCCCGCGCGAGACGATGCTTGTGCTCCCAAAGCTCGATAACGTTCAGTACGCTCTGGTATATGGGTTCTGCGGCGACGTTATGCAGGAAGGTGGGCGTCATGAGATCTTGCAACCACCTCCGCTGCTTCTTGAAGAGCGGGTTTGATGTCCTCATGAGGAAATGCCACTGCGGGAACAAGTGTTCGAATCTGGTGCGGAAGGAATCACCTCGGTCGAAAAGCTGGGTTCGGCGAATCGAAATGTCTTCCGCCTCGCGATAGTCGGTGATGACGACTATAGGTTTCGAGAGGGGCATCAACAGCTGAAAGATGGGAGACTGCAGGCGGTCACAGTGGGAGACAATCCATCCCGACATGGACACACCCTGTTTTTGGCTGGCGATGAATGCGGGGACATCGCCCAGGAGGGACTCGGTGGCACTCTTGTTGTGTGGTATTCCAGGAAGTGGTTTAGGAAGCAATTGAAGGTAGAGCAGGTACAGGAAGGTCACGCCTGAGCATGCGAGAACAGTATAAATGGGAATGCTGGACGATTCAAACACCATCATGATGTGGATTCGAGGTTGGAAAAGACGGCTTGTTGGAATGAAACTGAGAGAGGAGGTTGACAACTCGGCGTCCTTCGCGGAGGCCTCCCTCGGCCTTAATATACCTTGACCAACGCAGCTTTACGCAGGGTACAATGTCCGCGGAACTGCTCGGACGCTATAAGCTGCAAAGAGAAGGTGTATGTCAGGCAGGTCGCAATGAAATATGTTGAGGTGCATGTCCTTCGGCGTCTTTCGGACGTCTTTGGCCGCTGGTGCCGCCGGCCACTCCGTTTTGTCCCTTTACCGTCACATTGATCATTATCCTCGAACCTGTTCCGAGCTGCGCATGATGGCTCTTCCTCTGTAAATCCCTCATGAAGAGGCGGCAACATGCATTAGCTGATGGTTCACGCTTTTGTAGCCAAAGAAATGGCTTCTGAGATGAACACTTATCAAGAAGTTCACTGAGAGGAAAGTCTGCAACTCTTCGAGGCAGTGTGCCTGCCTCGTGAGCTTTTGTCTGCTGGTAATACCGCGCTTCTCGATGGGAGATCCAGATAGTCTACTCTATGTACGTGGACCTTGTCAAGGATCGAGGATCGGCTTTCTATGGTATGAAGAAGATGGACAATGGAAATGTAAAGCAGCTCTCTGGGAGCATACGATATAATACAATGCTGGAGAGAACTAACCTCCTAAATAACGCCAACCGTTTTAAACAATCTACCCTCTTGAAAAACATGTATACATGTAACATGATGAACACCTAATGCTGCTCTTACTCCGGTTCTCGCAATGCAATGGAAACAATGCCCCCGTCCTCCCCTCTCTATAGACTATATAGTCCGTCCCATCAAGATTGTGAAGTCAAGACTCGCGGCCAGGTGACGGGCCGCGATTCGCCCAAGCTCCCGAAGAAGGCCGACAGCACGGGGTTCATTCCAAACTTGGCCGTCTGTCGGAGCCATTCTTGGAGCGCGAGCTCGGCGACAGGCTCGCCCAGGACGGCCTCCACATGCCGTCTCAAATCCGACAAGGGCACGACGACGTCGCCCACAACATGTCGATAGCGGACACCTGGCTCGTTGTTTTTTGCCTGTTCCTCGACGATGCCGCTGTGGATGTTGCGCATCATGCTCTCGACCGCCTGCTCCAAGGGCACCATGTTGAGAAAGCCTCTCAAGTTTGGAAGCACGCATACTGCCTTGGTCAGCTTGCAGTATTTGAGCAGGTTCCAGACTATGTCCATGTTGGTCGGCTCCTCGGCCGCGTAGTCTTTCCCTGGCGCGTTGTTGTGATTGCTGTTATTGTCATCGTCATCGTCGCCGTCGCCGTCGCCGCCGCCGCCGCCCCCGCGCTGCACACTGGTGAGGCGGTGGATCCAGATTGGCCATCCGGCACCATGACCTCCTTGTCGTTGGGCACAGCAGCAGTCGTTTAATCTCTCCAGATATCGTTCGCTGGCCCATTTGGATGCACTGTACCCGTCGAAAGCGTCGGCGGGGGGTGGATAGCGTGCGGCAGACTCCTCGCCGAACTCGTCCAGGCCGGCGTACTGCAGGACGCTGGCTGTCGACACATAATGGATGGGGATCCTCTTGCCTACCAGCAGACACATGTCCACAATCTCCCGGGTGGCTCCTAGGTTGGTTCTGCGTAGGGACGGGTACGTCTTGAGATGGGAGGTGTCGGCGCCGTTGTGGATGATGAGGTCCGCCTCGCGGAAAACGGCGCGGGCTTGCGTCTCATCCAAGCCCAGGCGGGCGAGCCCGAGGTCTCCCTCGCTCACCACTACCTTGGCGTGTCTCAGAAGCGGAAGAGTCGACAGGCGGGCAGCGGCGTCTCGCACACCGATGCAATGAACCCGGCGGACGGATGGATCGGCGACCAAGGCTTGCAAGTACCCTTGCCCCAGCAACCCCGTCGCGCCCGTCAAGACGACGACGACGGCGGCGGCGGCGGCGGCGGCGCTGGGCGGCGATGCCGGTTGATGAGGGGCCGACATGTTGAGCGATGTCAACGTCGTCTCGGCAATGTCCGTTTCGACGTTCCAGTCGAAGATGGACGCGGACGGGGACGCGGTGGCCGACCCGGACGACAACGACAACACCCTATTACCGGGTGATGTCGAAGCATTATCGTCGTCGTCAACCAACTTGGCCATGGCTGCCAGGCTGCTGGAGGCGAACAAGTTCACCAAGGGAACGCGCACCCCAAACTCGCCATGGATGCGCGCTTGCAGTTGAAGCAGCAGCAGCGAGGTGCCTCCGACGTAGAAGAAGTCCGTCTCGCTCGTCACGGTGTGCAGACTTGCGACGGCAGTCGAGATGACATGGTCCCAAAGGCCCTTCAGCCGAGCTTCCGTCCGAGACAAGGCGGCGGTGGCGGCTGCTGCTGCTGCTGCTGCTGCTGCTGCTTCTCCTTTGCCGTGGTCATCGCCATGGTCGTTTATAGGGGCAGCAGCCTCGGCATCGGGTAACCGAAGCAGGGCAACGGCCCTGCGGTCCAGCTTCCCAGACATGGTCATGGGAAAGTCGGGCACCGGCACCACGATGGCGGGCCACATGTACTGCGGCAGCGGCAGGCCCCCCGAGGAGAGGCGAGCGAGGAGCGTCTGCCGTTCGCCGACATCTGCCGGTGCCGGTGCCGCGTCCGGATTCAGCTTGACATGGGCCACCAGGAACTCGGGGCTTTGCGGCGTCAAACGACGGGCGGTAACAACGACTTCGGACAGGAAGCCGTGCGACTCGTTCAGAATCGCCTTCTCCACCTCCTGGAAGTCGACCCGCAGTCCCCGGATCTTGTGTTGCGTGTCTCCGGACCGACGACCTTGGATCACGAGCTGGCCGTCGGCGCGCCAGCGGCCGATATCGCCGGTGCGGTGCATCCTGGTCCAGCCTTGCGAGAGAAATGCCGCCGGCGCCAGGTGGTCTGGCGGGAACTTGTCGGCCGCGGCCGCGGCCTTCTCCTTGTCCGTCTCCGTCTCGGTCCATGTCTCTCCCAAGACGTAGCCAGCAGCAACGCCAGCTCCGCCGATGAAGATCTCACCTACCACGCCCGGAGGCACGGGGCGAAGGCTCTCGTCGAGCACGTATACAGAATAGTTTGGAAACGGCCTACCCACGGCGGCGGGAGAGTGAGACAGCTGCTGCTGCTGCTGCTGCTGCTTCGCGTCGTCAAGGCGCAGATGCCCGCCCGTCGCGATGAAGGTGATCTCGGTAGGGCCGTAGATGTGCACGACACGCGGCGGTTGCGGTTGTTGTTGTTGTTGTTGTCCTCGGGCTTGGCGCGGGCCTGCGCAGGCTGCCAGGAGCTCGACCACGGCGTCGCTGCCGGGCTCCCCTCCGCTCATGGCCGTCCTCCAGCTGCCCATTCCAACGGTCAAGAAGGCTCGGTCTCCGTAGGTCAGCCAGTTCTTGTACTCGGACGGCACTGCGACGGTCACGGTCACGCCCTCGGCTGCGATAATTCTGGCGATGGCGCCGCCGTCAACGCGCTGGGCCCGCGGCACGATGCAGACGGTGCCGCCGTAAGCGAGCGCCAGGAAAGCTTGCAGGTAGGCCATGTCGAAGCCGATGGAACTCTGTTGGAGGACGACGACGTTGCCGCCGCCGCCGCCACCACCACCATCTCCTCCACTGCGTGTCTCCGGTACCAACTGGGGCACGGCGAACTCGGCCCAGTTGGTGAACCCCTCGTGCTTCAGGCAGATACCCTTGGGCGTCCCCGTCGATCCGCTGGTGTAGAGCAGCATGGCTGGGTCTTGGGGTCCCGGCGGCGGTGGCCGACCAAGTGCGGTCGATGAGGAGGGACGTTCCGATGTCCATGCCTCGACGCGGTCGACTCTGATGACTCTCACTCTCACGCGCCCTCGGTCGGATATGGTGGTGTCGTCTAATGCCGCAGCGGCCCGCTCCGCTGTCGAAGCGTCGACGAGGAGGATGGGCGCCTTGCTGGAGGAAACCATGTCGACAAGACGCTTGACGACGGTGCCGGCATCGCAAGGAACGCACACTCGGTTGATGCCAAAGATTCCCAGCACCGAACAGAGCCAGTCGGGCGTCGGCTCCTGGTAGACAACCACGGACGATCCGGGGGCGCAACCCGCCGCCAAAAGAGCGGCACCGATGGCTCGCGACTTGGCAACCATGTCTTTGTACGTCATGGACGGGCCGCCATGGGGTGACTTGAGTGCCAGCGAGAGCGGGTGTTGTTCTGCGACTGCCTCGACTCTTGCTAGGACCGAGCCGTGAGTCCTTGTCCACTCGGACGGCGAAAAGTCTCCTAGAGCCCACGCGGCACGTCAGCATCAACTTACCTCTTGGGGGGGGAACGGGGGGGCTTTATTGTCCCAACTTACCCAGGCCGAAGCTGAGAGCACGCTCAATCTCCGGGGTCTCGTAGATCTGTGGCGCGGAAAACACTTGAGCGGGACTCGCCACAAAGGACATCAACAACTTCTCATAGGCGCCGAGGATGAT
Organism: Colletotrichum neosansevieriae; assembly: GCA_036785495.1. NCBI lineage: Eukaryota > Fungi > Ascomycota > Sordariomycetes > Glomerellales > Glomerellaceae > Colletotrichum > Colletotrichum neosansevieriae. The sequence continues at coordinate 47,026 of JAVHLV010000175.1, read as the reverse complement.
GTCCGCATCTCGAACGGTGTACATGTCCTGGCGAACAATCAGCATCAAATGGCAGCCGCCATTTCTACCATCGTCGGTGATGTCGAGCGCCACGTCGTACGGCACCTGTGGCAGCGCGAATGACAGCATCTCGAGCTCGCAGTCTCCCCATTGTTGCCGCTTGGGCAGGCCCTGGCGGTAGTCGAAAAAGGTTTGGAAGATGGGTGTATGGGTCGAGGAACGGGGGATGCCGAGGCTGTGATTCGTTTTCACACACACAAGATTAGCCGCTTGGGAGAGGGAAATAAGGCAGATTGTGCGTGACGTGACGTTGCGTGGTGGATAGGATAGCAGTGAGGAGGGGTTTTCTAAGTTCTTTTGACTTACTCGTCGAGCAGGGCCTGGAAAGGAACGGACGAGTGCGTCAGGGCCTCGTCGGTCGTCTGCTTGGTGTTGCGGACCGCCTCGTCAAAGGCTAGCTGCGGATGGCTGAGGAATCGCAGCGGCATCATGTTGACATAAGGGCCCAGGCTCTCCATGGCGTCGTCCTGGACCCTGTTGGCATCAGCTATGCCGATGGCGACCTCGTCGACGTCTGCGAAGCGTGCCAGGCAGGCTCGGAAGACGGTGAGAAAGAAGTGGAACGGCCGCACTCTGTGACGCCGACAAAAGTCCCAGACGCGAGACTTGGTAGAAGGATCGACGTCCAGCTTGACCTGGTGGTTCCTGTACGCACCTTGCTCCGGGCGGCTCACGACCGACGAGACGCTCAGCACCGGCAGCGGAGGAGGGCACGACACGAAGGTTTTCCTCCAGAAGGCGAGGTCGCGCTCCCACGCGCCCTCGCGCATGGCCTGCATCTGACCTTGAGCAAACGTCGAGTACTGGTAGACGGCATCGGCGGCGGCGGCAGTCATGTCGCCCTCGCCCTCGCCCTCACCCTTGTACAGTCGGAGCAGCTCTTTGTTGAGGATGGCGGACGAGAAACCGTCCAGAACCAGCGAGTGCGTTCCGTACAACAGAAAGTGTGTGGTGGGGGCCAGGGTCAGCAACACGATCCTCAGACACTCTCCGGCTGAAACGTCGTAGCTATGGGCGTGGAGTTCTCGGGCGACGTCGTGAGCCTCCTTCTCGTCGACGATGCGCCGTCGCTCCAGCTGCAAGAGGCACGTCTCCATGATGCCCGCCCTGGGTTGTCCATGGACGTTGTTCTCGAAACAGGTCCGGAGAATATCGTGGCGCTGTCCGAGCTGCAGTACCGCCCTTTCCAGCTTGTCCATGTCTAGGGGACCCGTCAGACGGAACATACCAGTGTGGTTCAGGCCAGCACCATCGTCGACAAACGACAGGACAAACCAAAACATCTTCTGGCTGAAGGAGGGCTCCAGCCAGCGGGAGACAGCAGGCCTTGCCTTGAAGAGCTTCTTCCCATGTCCGTCTGGGTCATATTCGTCCACCGCCAAGGGGCTGCTGACGGCCGGCGACGTGGTAGCAGTGGTGGCGGCGAGGTCGTCCACAAAAGCCGACGACGATGGTGTCCCTGATTCCGTCTTGTCATTGTTACTGCTGTCGAGATCGAGATGGAGATCGAACTGTGTTTCCGGTACTATCTCGGCCCCCGGGCCCACTTTTGTCTCCAGCTCCGGTTCCGGCTCCGGCTCCGGCTCCGATTCCGATTCCGACCTCGACCCCACAGTATCCGGAAGAGACACGGAAAGCTCCGAAGCTACGCGGTCGTCGGGCGTGGCGTGCTCCATATTGGGGACCGCGTCGCGGGGCAGCTGGTCGACGCCCATGTCTACCAATTGATCGACCGATACGCCACTCAGGATCTTCATAACGGGTAAGTTCACATTTACAGTCTTCAACCACCACGTCCTAATCTCGACAGCGAGGAGAGAGTCAAGACCCATATCGTCGAGCTTCACGCACGATAGCTCGTCGAGATCGGCCTGGTCGTCACCGCCCGGAAGCTGGAACAGGGAGCGGACAAACGGTGCGAAGGCGTCCTTGACGATGCAGACGGCCTCTGCGCGGGACGTGGCCGACGCGAGCAGGGCCCTGACGGATGCCCTGGTGTCTCGCGAGCCATGCGAAGCCCCTGCGGCGCCTGCGCCTCCGCCTCGGCTCGTCTCTCCGTCCTCGTTGCGTATAAAGTGCGCGATGGTGGGGTTGCCGAACCAAAAGGGCTTCTTGTCGGCATTCGCGCTCTCTTTCTGCAGGCCCATGGCGATCTCCAGAGGCCCGCAGCGACGGCCCGAGACGTCGCGTGCGCGTCCGGCGACGACGGCCTCGGCAAAGTGTTGGTGGAAGTCCTGTTCCGAGGTGAGCGTGTAGCCCGAGGTGCGGGAAAAGTTGGTCTTTGACGTTTCCGTCTTTTCCGAGACGTAGCCGACGCCCAGGACGGCCCCGATGTGCATGACGGTGGCGGCGAGCCCTCTCCGCCTCCGCGCGCCCGCCAAGCCGGCCATGAACAGATTCGCCGCCGAGTAGTTGGACTGGCCCGGGTTCCCGGTGACGGCGGTGAGGGAGGACATGAAGACGAAAAAGTCGAGGTCGACATTGCCCAGGAGCCTCTCGAGGTGCGCACTGCCCCGGACCTTGGGGTCCGTCACCGCGCGCATGTCTTGGAGCGACATGTTGTCAAAGGCCATGTCCTTGAGCACCATGGCGCCCATAGCCACGCCTCCGAGCGGCGGCATAACGGCGTGCATGTCCCGCAGCAGCGCTTCCGTCTGCTGCAAGTTGGTGAGGTCGCTAAAAGGTAGTTAGTTGTTTTGTAAGCTGAGAGAGAGTCCTCCCTTCCGCTGGGATAAGAGTGAAGTGACAACGTAAAAAGGAGGGGCTGAAGGCCGGGGGGGAGATTGAGAAGAGCACCAAGCTTGTAATTAACACACACACACACACTTACTTTGAATATATCTTAACGACAACAGAGCGCTCTGCCATCTTGGAAAGCCACGACTTGGAGACGTTAGGGCTGCGGCTTGTGATGACGAAGTATCTGGCCCCTTGGCCGACCATCCATTCGCACAGAGACAGTCCCAGGCCTCCCGTCAGCCCGGCGAGCCAGTACGTCTTATTCTCCGAGAAGAACAGGTGCTGTTCCTGGGGCCGCTGGTCGATGGCCGTCGCGTTGACCGGACTCTCGTCAACGCCGTCCCACTCGACGACGACACGGAGCTCGGTAGCCTCTGGCAGCGATACGCCCGCGTCGCCCAAAGCTGCCTTGGCGATTTGTGCTATGGGCATGAGTCGGATGTTGTTGGTCGTCGTATTCGTTGTATCAGACGACGACCAAAAGGGCGCATCCTGTAGCGCGTTGCGTACGGCGTGACGGAGTTGGTGACCAAGGGTTTCGGCATTGGCATCATCAGCAGCACTGTCACCGTTAATACCATGACCATGGCCGAGAGACAGAACAGACGCAGACGCTGCCTCGTCGCTCATCATGCCGGCCAATTCGACGACGCGGCAGCGCTTCGGCAGGCGAGAGACGATACGGCCAACGACGCCATGGTGTCCTGCGTCGTCGCGGCATATCAAGAAGGCGCTCACGCCGGCGGACACGCATCCCTCAACGGCCCGGGAAGGGGCAAGGGGGTGGATGAAGGACCAGCCCAAGAGCTCGCAGCGCTGTCGGCTGGTCTCTGAAGTCAAGATATCCACGAGGACCCCGCGGCCTTTGGCTTCTCTCTGCAGAATGGCTGCAAGGGCCGGCTCCGGCTCGTATGCCACGAGCTTCTCGCCGCAGGACAGTCCCTGGAGCATGTCAAAGGCGACGAGGTTCAAGGCGACGAGCCACAGGAGCCGACCGGCGACGTCTGAGTCGCGGAGGAGGAGGAGGAGGCGTGCTCCCCCTTCTTCTTCGCACACCGGTACCACGGTCGACTTGTCCAGAGGACAGACGACAGACGAGAGATGTTCAGACAGCACGACGCGCGGAACAACATTCTGTGAGTCCCAGGCGAGGTGGACGTGGGCTCTGCCGCCGCCGCCGCCAACACCGATGGGACATGCCCGCAGCAGAGAGTGCGTGACGTTGACGGCCTTGGGCTGCTCGACGCTCTCCTCCTCCAGACAGAGGATGCTACCCTGGGCGTCCCGTCGGATGCTGACGACGCGGGCAGCCTCAGACTCGGGTTCCGGCCTTCTTCGCACCTTTCCGATGGGCCTTCGTGCCGAGTTGTAGCGGTCGTTCATATCTCGGTCCGGGATGAAGCGCGGGATGAGTAACTGGCCCTCGCGGTCGAGGACAAGTTCCCTCTCGACCGTCAATAGCATGGGACTTGCTGCGCCCTTGGAAGTCTTGTCCTGCTGGTCCCAGGCTGCCGAGGCTTTGAAACGCAGGAGGGCCTCTGCCAGGGCGTCGGCCGTCATGGCCTGCGTGTCTTCAAAGTCGAAGAACTGGAAAGACAGCGTCGGGATCTCGAGAAGCAGCGAGCGCACCAGGCCGACCATCACTGCACGGGAGACGAGGAGCCTCGATCAGCACAGCACAGCACACAGCTACATGTTTTGGACGACGGACGATTAAACTTACTGCTGGCGAACGGGTCCTCGGACCTTCGTCCAAGGGTGATCCAGAGGATCGCGCGGGCATTGTTCAAGACCGTCTTTATTGCATCGAACGTGGCATCATCGAGGTCCTTCATGACAGGCTCCCCGGCGTCGCAGAGGCTCAGTACGGTCGTAGTAGCCGAAGAGAGGGTCCCGAGCGAGGCGGCCTTGTCGAGGCTGTCGACCTGCACGACATGACGAAAGTACCGCTCCATGAGAGGCTTCAACGACGGACAGACCAAGTCCTCGTCCGCGGCGCCCACTCTCGTCCCACGACGACCCACAATGACAAGATCCTGCAGGGCCGGCGCCACGGCGGTCAATTTGGTGGCGACGTCGGCCGGCGAGAAGGACAGCGGACTGCGGAGGAAGCTGACGGCAGGGTCGACGGCCTGCGCGACAAAGACGGTGTTTGACGCCAGCAGCGGGTGGGCGATGGGCACGACCGAGTCGACGCCGCCGAAGCCGGCACCCCGGAGGAGGCCGTCCCACTCCGGGAGCGGCACGAACGGCCCCAAGACGCGGCCATCGCCGCCGCTCTGCGAACCCAGCCACCAGCCGGGAAACGTTCCAAAGATGGCGCCGCAACGAGCGACATCGTTGTCGACGCCCTCGTTGAGCACCAGCCAGCCACCCGGCCTCAGCAGCCTCCTCGCGTTCCTGAGAGACTGCGCGAGGACGGGCGTCGCGTGTAACACCATGGAAGCGACGACGACGTCGTAGCCCTCGCTCCGGAACCCCTGCTGCTGCTGCACCGGGTCCTTGCCGATGTCCAGGACCTTGTAATCGACGCGCGAGGCGGCCGCGTGGCTGATGTGTTCCCGGAAATACTCTTGCGCCGTGGGGAAGAAGCCTGACGAGACGTCCGTGAAGACGTACGACGCGAAGCTGTCGCCCACGGCTTTGAGGATGGCCTTGGTGGCGCCGCCCGTGCCGGCGCCGACCTCGAGGATGCGCAGATGGGGATGCCTATGCGTCATCTGCTTGACGGTCCTCGCGAGATTCTCCGTGGCCTCGGCCATGCCGAGGGCGTTGGGGTAGTACTCGTTCAGGAGCTTGTCGCGCATGCTGACCTCGATGGCCGTCGTCTTGCCGGTCACGATGTCGACCATGCTGTCGCCGATCCTGCTGAGAAGCTGATAGTCAACCACGTCCACGTAGGGCTCGGCGGCGGCCGAGAGTATTTCGCGCGTGTCGTCGGACCACTCAGCCTTCCAAAAGAGCCACCGGCTGGCTGCGAGAGTCTCAACGTGCCGAGCAAAGCCAAACAAGGGGCCGAGAGGGTGCTCGTCGCCACGGCAAGCGTGGTCGAGGGGGACGGAACGCTGGAGGCGCCGCAGGAAGAACAGGGCCAGCCTCTCGAGGAACTCGGCCAGCTGCAGCTTGCCCTCGTCGGAGCCGGCCAGCTTGCCCGTGGTCGCCGCCGATCCGGATCCGGATCCGGATCCGGCAGACGTCGTCAGCCTGTTGGCGTCTGGGGCCGCGCGATCCCATACCAGGACAGACAGCAGCTCCTTGTCGTCCTGAGCGGTAGCCGCCGAGAAGGGGACGCAATGGAGACCCTCGACCTGAATGATGGCGCAGGGCGCTGCGTCGTCGTCGTCGTCGTCGTCTCCCGGGCTGCTTGGGGGAGGATAAAGGTCGACGTCGCCCTTGAAGACGTGTCTCAAACCGCTCGGCTGATGAGAGTCAAAGGGGAGCTTCTCGGTCGAGGGAATAACCTTCTCACAGGTCCTGACGTCGACCGAGACGCTGTCAATGGTCTTGGGGACATGCATGCTCCACAGGCTCCCGTCGTACGGCATGGCGCGAGCGAGCAGAACAGCCTGGAATGCCGCATCGAGCGTCGCCGGGTGGATGAGCAGGCCCGTCTGCTCTTCTTTGTTGCGTGGTGGCGTGGCAACCCAGCCCCGGACGAAGCCCAGCCTGCGCTCAAGCCCGGACAGGGCGCGGAAGGGACCGGAATACTCGTACTCCAACTGGCTCAGCGATGCGTAAAAGTCGGCCTCCCTGACGGGCAAAGTGTTGTCGGCGAGCGGGCCCCGAGCGGGTAGTGTTGGTAGTGTTGTTGGTGTTGTTAGTGGTGACTCCTCAGGGACCAGAAGGATCTCGAGATGGCCAGAAGCCAGCAGACGTAGGGGTGAGTGCGACTCGGCTCCCATGCTTCGCGTGGTGTAGCCCGAAGAGGAGGACCCCGAGTAGGTAAAGTTGGCCGTAATGGCATGTCTGCTCGCGTCGTCCAAGATGCTGTTTATGGCAAAGACGGCCTCGACCTTGGAGTCGTCATCGTCAAAGGCCATGGCTTGCTGGATATCCACGTCGTGGACGCGGATCAGGCCTGCGCGTGCAATTCCGACTGGACCGGGTCCGGGCGGACGCATCGCAACGAGCTCCCTGCCGGCCTCGATGGCCAGAACGACGTACCCGGCGGCTGGGAAGACGGACTGGTTCTGCAGACGGTGGCCGTTGAGCCACGGCATTTCGGCCGGGCTCAGGAACTGCCGCCATCGGAGCTCGTGGGTCCGAGACGAATCGCCCGTCAGGTGTCCGAGCAGCGGGTGAGGCTTCCGCCTGTTCAAGACGGCGTCGGCGAGTCTCGAGCGGTGCCAATAGCGGGCGTCGTGGTCCCAGGAGTACGGGGGAAGACCCTTGACGACCCTCGCCGGCTCACCGCCGCCAGACATGAAGGCCTCGTACGCTCGCAGGTTGAGGTTGAGCGGACCGAGGTGCGTCCAGAGATTGCCAAGCCCTTGCGCCACCGATACCACGTCGTCTTGGCCTCTCCGGAGCAGCCCCGTGTATGGAACCGTCCGGCCCAACGTCTCGGCCAGAGTTTGCGTGGCCGGAGTCTGCAGGGCCGGATGGGGTCCGACCTCTGTAACGGCTTGCTGCATCTCCGAGTCGCCAGGCCAAGACGAACAGACTCGCTGCAGAGCCTGCATGAACAAGACGGGGCCGACTGCGTTCTGCACCCAGTACGGGCCTCGGAGGCTATCCAGGAAGGCGTCGTCGTCGTGAACGATATTACTGCCGGTGACGCTCGATATCCACGTACATCGGGGACGGGAGACGTGGATATTCAAGTCTCTGAGGGAACGGCCGTAAGGGCCCGCAAACGGCGCCATGTGGTGGGAGTGATACGCCTTGTCCACCTTGAGCAGGCGGGCGAATTTGTTCTCGTCCTCGAGAATCACCTGTATGTCGGCGATGGCGTCCTCGTCTCCGGAGAGCGTGAGGCTCTTGGACGAGTTGTAGGCCGCGATGGATGCCCTGCCGCGGAAGACGTCCGAGTCGACCAGCTCCGACGCGTCCTCGGCCGACACGCCGACCGCCAGCATGGATCCCTTCTGGTTGTCCGGTCCGCACGCCAGACGGGTGTACAAGCCACGGTAGTAGGCGATGCAAATAGCGTCGGCAGCCGACACCACGCCGGCGGCGTACGCGGCGCCCATCTCGCCCGACGAGTGGCCGACGACAGCTGCGAACTCGATGCCCAAAGACCGCAACATGTCCACCAGCAGGATCTGGACGGCGGTGCAGAGCGGCTGGCTCAGCTCGGCTTCGGCAACGCGCGAGGAGTCGTCTTGACGAGTCAACTCGTCGCGCAGAGACCATGCTGGACGGTCAGCAGGCGGCAGCTGCGCAAGTCTCTCCTCCAGCGCGGCTATCCTCGATGCTGCCGCCGTCGATGTCGCCAGGAGACGGGCGCCCATGGCGGGCCATTGGGCTCCCTGGCCGGTGAAGACGCCCAGGATGAAGGGGCCCCGTCTCTCCGTGCTGCTGCTCGCGTCGCCGTCCGGCCGGAGCCTCACGATGCCCAAGGCGTTTGCATCAGTATTACTAGTAGCATCAGCAGCACCTCGGCACTTCTCGACGAGCTTGGATCGGAGCTCGCTGACGCTTGATGCCGAAACCGCAGTCGCAAAGGGGAGACGGCTTCGCCGGCTGTGTAGCGTGTAGGCCAAGTCTCGCAGGCTCACCGACTGTCCCTCGTCCGTGTCCAGGTAGTCTGCCAGGTTGCCGAGCTGCCTCCTCAACGACGTCTCGGTGGCAGCTGAAAAACAAAAAGGGGAAAACACCGGCCGCCCGTCGGGGTGGTGGTGCTGCGTCTGCGTCGTCGTCGTCGATGATGGCGTGGTCGTCGCCGCGTACGACTCGAGTATGGCATGCGCGTTGGTGCCTCCGAAACCGAAGCTATCGTCGTCAGCGATACAGCGAACACACACTCTCTGCGCAACTCGACTTCGACTCTTTCAGAAAAAGGGGGAGGGGGGGCCTTCTCACTTATTAACGCTCGCCCGGCGTGGCTCGCCCGCCTCGGTCGGCGGCCAGGGTACCAGCGATGTCGGCACGCGCAGGTTCGCCAGGAAAGGCTCTATCCGCGGGTTCGGCCTCTCGAACAGGAGGTTTGGCGGAACGGCCGCGTGCTTCAGGGCGAGCGACGCCTTCAGGACGCCAGCAATGCCGGCCGCTCCTTCGGCGTGGCCGCAGACCGTCTTGATGCTTCCCACCAGGAGCGGTGCGTCGCCCGCGTGCACCCCCTCGTTGGTCTTGGTGGGTTGCCCGCCGAAGAAGGCCGAGTGTATGGCTTCGGCCTCAATGGGGTCTCCAGCCGGCGTTCCCGTTCCGTGGGCCTCGAAATAGTGGGGCCGATCCGCCGGACGGTCGGGATCCAGACCCGCTCGCCGGTACGTGTCTCGGATGAGAGCGGATTGCGCGCTCGCGCTTGGCCTGTGGGAAGGTTAGGTTAGGTCAGCCCTGTTCAGTTCGTACGTAACCCGAAATGAGACCACCAAGGGGAGAGACCCTTAAACCCTTACATGGTAATTCCGCGCGTTTTCCCGTCTTGGTTGACGCCAGTCTCCCTGATGACGCACTCAATGTCGTCGCCGTCAGCCACGGCGTCGCTGAGTCTCTTCATGACGATGGTCGCCACGCCTTCGCCTCGAGCGTAGCCGTTTACATCAGCATCCCACATACGTCCTTTGCCGTCGGGGGAGAGCATTTGAAGCTTGCTCTCGCCAACATAGGTAACGGGGTCCATGATCATGTTAGACCCGGCAGCAATAGCGAGTCGAGATGCTCCGGACCTGAGCAGCTGGACGGCTTGGTGCACCGCTACAAGACTAGAGCTGCAGGCCGTGTCTATAGTCATACACGGGCCGTGCCAGTCAAAGAAGTAGGATAGGCGGTTGGACATGAGGCTTCGTGCCGTGCCGAGAATGTGGTACGTGCCGGTGCTTTCGGGGTCCCGCATCATGGACTGCTCGTACTCGCCGATCATCATGCCGACATAGCATCCCGTGTCCGATCCCCTGAGGGCCTCCATGGCCTGCCCCGCGGCCTCGAGAGCCTCATACGTCGTCTCCATGAGCAGGCGGACCTGCGGGTCAAGCACCGCGGCTTCGGCAGAACGTATCCCGAAGAAGCCTGCATCGAATTGATACTCGACGCCATCTCCCGAGAGAAAGTACGACCTCATGTCCTTGACATTGCTGTGGCCGAGATGCAACGGATCGGGGTGGTGAAAGCCCTCGGCGTTGAAACGTGATGCCGGCAGTGGTCCGCCGACGTCCCTGGGATCGCGTAGTAGTTCCCAAAGCTTGGATGGGGTGAAAGCCTCGCCGGGGAAGCGGCACGCACTGCCGATGATGGCAATAGCATCGCCCTGATCGTGAGGAGCCATTGCGATGTAGCAATGGTGGTGGTATGTGACGGTAACAGGATGGGAGGATTGTGTAAACGATGGGCTGTTCAACTGTTGTTCGAAATCCCCGTGATATGTCACACTGCTCATCATACTATGCGGGAGGAGGAGCCCATACTTTGCTCTTATAACAGACATGCCGTGCAGTTATTGCAGGCTCGATGAGGTGATGCCGCGTGAAGCGCGCTCCGTAAGCTCGTCTTTTGCCAGTATGTTCTCGCCGCGGCGATCCCCACATGATTAATATATTTAAACCTGCGCGGTGCTGCGTCGTACGCCCAATTATGCAGTGTAACTGACTTGAAGGTTTGTTTATGCATCACGACAAACACGGCACCCATGGAGCCATATCGGCAGTTGTTGCCGCGCGATTTCTTGATAAGCGGCAGCAAAGTGGACATCAAGTCCGCTCCGACATGAGTGTCATGCCATTATCCTGCGGTTGTAAGTTCTCGAGCATCGAGTATGGAGTATGGATGGACACTTTGCAGTGGATACGACGCAACAAAGCGAGGTTCTCTAACTTGGAAGTCTTTAAATCCGAAATATACTCAAACTGGGAAATGCGTTTTGCCAAGATCCCAAGCACAACCGGCGGCCGTTAACCAAAGGTTCCTTTTTCTGTTAGAAAGAGGTCGAGCCGAGAATCCTGAATAAAGGATACGGACAAAGGTTGAACGGTTTTGCAGCTTACTCTACTCCTACTTTTAAACAACTCATCTTCAACAACAACAACAACAACAACAACAACATGTCACAAACTTCGTACTCGATCTTCACGGGCTCAAGCCCCAGAGACATTCTCGCAGCGCAACGCGGCGTCTTCGGGGGTCTTGTCCTCGCTCTCTTCGTCTTCCTACTGCCCGCTCTCCTCCATCTTCTCCGACGATGGGCACTGCCCAAGCCTATCCCCGGCATTCCCTTCCGACCTGAAGCATCCCGCCGCTTCCTCGGCGACATTCCCGCCCTGCTGAAGGCCATGGCCGACCCAGACCACACGTACATGCACTGGATCGAGCAGCAGATGCGAGAGCTCGACACGCCCATCATGCAGCTGTTCATGCGTCCGTTTTCAAAGCCCGTCCTCGTCCTGGCCGACTTCAGAGAGGCCCAGGACATCCTCATGCGGCGCAAGGAATGGGACCGGTCCGACATGCTTCGCGACCTCTTTGGCGGCCTGATTCCCGGCCATCATGCTCGGGAGCGCACAAACGAGGTGTGGAAGTCCCACCGCCGCCTGCTCCAGGACCTCATGTCGCCGCCTTTCCTGCACAACGTGGCCGGTCCGGCCGTGTACGCCAACGCCTTGAGCCTGATCCGCCTCTGGGACATCAAGGCCGGCATCGCCCGGGGCCGGCCCTTCAGCGCCCATGACGACGTTTACAAGTCGGCCCTGGACGCGGTGCAAGCCTTTGCGTTTGGCTCCGAGTTTGAATACAACGCGACGAGGCCCAACGTGGAATTGCTGGATGCACTGAGTGGCGACGACATCCGGGCGTTGCTGAGCGGCGGCGACGACTCCCGTGTCAGTGAGGACGCACCCGTGGTGTTCCCCGAGGCGAAACCACACCAAGTCGTCACCGCTACCCTGCAGCTCGCAGAATCAGTCGAAAAGGTCCAGGGCTGGCCTTCCATGTCTCTGGCTTGGAAGCTCTTGCGGCTCACGCCGAGCCATCGTCGCGCCGAGCGCATCAAAGACGCATACATCCTCACCGAGCTCAAGCGTGCCGTAGGAAACCTGCAGCTCTCGGATTCCCATCATGACAAGAACCACAAGCCTCCTCGTTCCGCCGTGGAGCATATGATGCGCCGCGAGGCCCAGATGGCCGACAAACTAGACCGAAAGCCCGATTTCTACTCGCGGGACATGATCAGCGAGGTAAGCAAAATGACACACACACAGTGAGCCTTGATTTTTTGAAAGACACAAGCGAGCAGCAAAGGATATTAACCAACGGCCTCCCCCCCTTTGCCGCTCTCGCAGACATTCGGTTTCGTCATCACCGGCCACGACACGACCAGCACCACGGTGCTCTGGGCTTTGAAGCGGCTGGCCGACAACCCCGTCCCGCAAGCGCGCCTAAGGTCTGCCCTCGTGGACGGATTTCACGGGGCGGTTTTGGACCGCCGGAATCCCTCGATACAAGACATCACAGGCACGAGCATTCCCTACCTGGACGCCTTCATGGAAGAAGTCCTACGCGTCGCAGGCACCAACGCAGCGCTGGACCGCCAGGCAATGACCGACACCCAGCTGCTCGGGTACCCGGTGCCCAAAAACACCGTCATGTTGATTCTCACCCAGGGCTACAAGGTCAGCAGAACCCCCTTCCAGATCGACGAGGACCGCCGCAGCCAGAGCAGCCAGGCAGCCTTGGGCAACGGCAGGGTTCGCACCGAGTGGGACCCAGAGCATGTCTCGAGCTTCAAGCCTGAGAGGTGGCTCGTTCCCTCCCCGGGAGAAACAGGATTAGGATTAGAAGGACAAGTCGGCTTCAACCCCGAGGCGGGGCCTCAACTGGCCTTTGGCTTGGGAATGCGGGCCTGCTACGGCCGCCGACTGGCGTACTTGGAGTTGAGAATCATGCTCACTCTAATCGTGTGGAACTTTGAGCTCCTGCCCTGTCCCGAACACCTGTCAGAGTACAGCGCCAGGATTGGGGTGACGACGAAACCAAAGTCGTGCTACGTTAGGCTTCGCAAGATCGAGGGCCCTAGGTAATGCACGGAATTAACGGGACGCCCCGCCCCGCCCCGAAATGTATCGTCGCTTGACCGGCAGGTAGCGCAAGCATGAATGCAGGTCAGGGACGGACGGACGTTGTCTGATGCCCGCAAATCCTTGCTTTTACCCAATATGCGCATAGCTTGCCCGAGAGATCCCGAGATGAACCCGAAGGCTACGCTCTTCAGTCGCTCTTGTTCGGTCTGGGAATGGAAGTGGAAGTCTCGCGTTCACGAAGCATATTCAAGATCAGCAATAGCAGTAGCAGTAGCAGTCACATATAAGCTGTAACAACAAGGATCCCATGCACAGTTAGGGGTTAGAAACAAGAGTTAAATAAGCGTGTTGATTATAGTTATATAAGCAAAGCTATCTTTATACTAAATTATAGTATGCTTAATGCTCTTCTTATATATTATTAAGCCTTTATATTATTACTTATGCCTCTAGCTTATATATAGCTTAATATTATGCTGTATATAGCTTACTAATTATAATATAGTACTATTTATAGTTATAATACTCCTCTTTACTAAAAGCTTAATTTTATTAAACTACTTTAGTATAACTTATTAAATTTATACCTTAGTATATATAGTAATAGACTAAGTATATATAAAGGCGGTAGTAACTATAGCGTAATAAGTTATATAGTATAGAGTGTAAAATAATAGTATATTAAATATATAGCTCTCTAGAAATCTCTATATATAGTCTATATATTATTTATGCCTAAAAGTAGCTAAAGTAGGTATTGCTCTATTATACTATAGTTACTACTACTTTTATAAATACTTAGCGTGTTACGATATATACTATAGGGTTAGTTTAATATAATCCTTTAGTCTTAGTATAATATAGCATAATATAGTATAACTAGCTAAGTTTACTAATAAACTCTAAAGTGCTTAAATTTAGTATATTTAAAGTTATTTAATATATTTATTAATAACTTTATAACTTTATTATTTATCTATTTTATAATCCCTTCTTTAGTATTATTACTTAATATTATCTATAGATTATTATAAAGTATTTAGCTTATTATAGATTATAGAATGAGGATAAGAAAGAGAGATAGGCCTAAAGCTCTATTTATAGCAGCAGAGCTTTTTATGCTTCTAGCTATAAGAACCTCTTAGGAGGTTAAGAAGTTATCTCTTATATACACCTTACTAAAAGGTTAACCTTTAGGTAAGGAGTTATTAGATATTTTATATAGTAGTGTTCACCTTACTAAAAGGTTTACCTTTTAGGCATTTTTTACAGCACCTCACTAAAAGGTTCAGTAAAGGCGTTCCCAGGCTATAAGAGCCTTAGTGGCCTACTTAGCCCTAATATAATTAGCCCTATTATATATAGCACAGTATTATCTATAATATTACTGTTCTGCTAGTTTATTTAGCTAGAGTATATATCTAACTTTATATAGTGATATTTAGAGAGTTTACTTACTAGTAAAAATATATAGAGTTTCTATATTATTATCCTTAACTAGTAGAGAGTATAGGTTAAAGTGCCTCTATACTGTTTCCTAAATTATATCTATAAACTAGGTAAATTTATTATAGTCTTTTTTGCAGGAAGCTGCGTTATAACTATAAACTTAATAAAGTATTTAGGCCTTTAGCTTTTAATTATAGTATTATAACTTAGTCTTTTTATCTACCTAAGAGCTTATAGACTCTACCTAAGATATTAATAATAATAGGCTTATTTAAGTAGTGCTAGCTTAAAAATATTATTAATAAGGGGGATTATTATATAGAGAGAATATTACTTCTTTTATAGATATTTATTTTATCTTAATTAAACTAGTTTATTTTATAGAATTACTTATTTATAATAGGAGGGATTATTACTCTTTATTACTCTTTATTGCTATTTATAGAGTATTTTAAGGAGATATTACTACTAATAGTAAGGTTATATTAATATTACCCTTAAGAATATTATTAGCTTCTAAGGAGGAGTTATTATATAATTATAAAAAGGTAAAGAAGATATAGATTACTTATATAAGTTAAGTTTCTTATAAATTATATATATAAAGGCTTAAATATTAGTATAATACCCTCTCTTTTATATTAGTATAATATTATAGTTAGAGATATATTTAGTAAGTTAATTTAATAAATATAGTAACTAAGGAGTTACCTCTTTAGGCTAAGTATTAGGTTTAGTTAAATCTAGATTTAATATTACTATTAGTGTTTTATAACTCCTCTCTCTTCTAGACCTCTATAATCATTTATAACTTATTAATAAGGCTTAGCTAGATAATAAATCTCTCGTGGGACTACTATAGGAGGGGTTTTATAAGTCTATTTGCTATTAATTTAGCTAATAGAGTGTGGATAACCTTAATATATTCTTCTATAACCTCCTGCTATAGCTAATAGTTATTATAGTTATAAAAGATAGAAATCTTTATTATAGAGAATAAATCTCTAATATTATCGAATATAGATTCCTAATAGTATAGAAAATAGATTCCTGGTATTATAGGAAATAAATGCCTAGTATTCTAGGAAATAAATTCAGTATTATAGGAGATACATCCCTAGTATTCTATGAAATAAATTCCTAGTATTATAGGAAATTAACCCTTAGTATTATAGGTAATAAATTTCTAATATTAAGGAAATAAATCCCTAAGAGAGTAAGGAATCGTTCCTTAAGATACTAAGATATTTCTAGAGTAAAGAAGTCTCTAGTATAGTAGTATAATACGGAATAAACCCTTAAGATATTAAGGTTTTAAGATATAAATATTTTAGCATTAAAGAGAATAGATCTCTAGTATTATAAGAGATAATTCTCTTGTTTTTATTAAGATAAATCTCTTGTTTTTATAAGATAAATCTCTAGTTTTATAAGAGAGAAATCACTGGTTTTCATAAGAGATAAATCTTTATACTTTATAGAAAATAATCTCTTTGGAAATTATATAGAATATAAGTTCTAAGGGAAAATAAATCCCTAGGATCATAAGAAATAAATCCTTAGTATAATAAGAAATATATCCTTAGTATATTAAGAATAAATACTTAGGAAAATAAATTCCTAGAATAATAAGGAATATATCCTTAGTATATTAATAGTAAATCCTTAGGAAAGTAAATTCCTAGGATAGTAAGAAATAAATCTTTAAAATATTAAAGAATAAACCCTTAAGAAAGTGTATCTGTAAGGATAAATAAGGAATAAATCCTTATATATTTGAACAGGAAAACCCTTACTATATAGAGGGTAAAGCTCTAGAATATTCTAGAACTTTCTAGGATTTATCTAGAATTTCTTTCTAATATTCTTCCTTAGTATCTCTATTTTAAAAGGGTAGGGTATACTTAGCTAGAGCTAGGCTCATAACCTCTTAGCAAGGCTCAATTATATAATCATATTATATAATAACTAGATTATATAAGAATATTATATAAATACCTTATTTATTACTTAAGCTATTTCCTAAGCTATGTTATATAATATTATTATATAATATTATTATTATATAATTATATTATATAATTAAGCTACCTCGCTAAGACTTTTCTATATTATCTAGATAAATAACTTTTATTATTATACTAAAAGCATTATTCTATTTTTAGAAGTAAATTAATAATTAGTATACTAACTTATTTTTACTATTTATAAAATTAATTACTTAAGAGTATATCTTACTATTCATAATTAGCAAAAGTTATTTTAAGTATTCTACTATGTTTACTTCTTTGATATTAATATAAAGCATATCTCTTGCTTTCTCTATATATTACCTTAGTATTTATGAAGAGTATTCTAAGCTTCTTAAGAGATTATATATTTTATAGAGTTATAAAAGTACTAATTTAAGAGTTATTATATAGGTCTTTATTTTATATATTATTATATTATTTCTATTTCTTTAAAGCTTAAGTAACTTAGCTTTAAATACTAAAGCTTAGATTTAGAGCCTCTAGTTACTATATAATAATTTTACTTGCTTTATAATACACATTTTAACTCTACGCCTCCTGATAATATATATAGCCTTTAGTTATATAATTATCACTCTCCTAACTATAGCTATACTTATATATACCTATCTATAGCTTTATAATTCTTAACTTTATAGTTTAATGATAATATCTATTAACTTATCCCCCTCTCTATTATCTATGCTATTAATACTATCTCTATTACTGCTTTATCTACTAGTCTCATTATTTAATTAGGCTAGCTAATGCCTTTATAGTAGCTATACTATTATTAGTAATACTCTCTCTATATTATAGTTAGCATAAGCTATACTTATTAATATTTCCTTAAAGAGCAGCCTCTATCTTAGTATTATAGAGGTTTTATTTAAAAAAGAGCTACTCTATAGAATACTTAAGAACCTATCTAACCTCTTTTACTAAGTCTACTTATTTATATATAATATAATTATATATCTAGAGATTCTCTATAGAAATATTAATAAAAGCTTTCTTAAGAACTATATTAATAATATACTCCTAGTATTATCTAGGCTACTTAATAAGAGAGAGGGTTTTATTAATTATATTAATACTAAACTCTATTATAATCTTTTATATATTATTAGCAATAATAGGTATGTTTTATATATACTTCGTATATTAATATATTAGGTTTAATATTAATATCTTAGAGAACTTATTATAGATTAATAAGAATAAGGAAGAGGGATAGATATAAAACCCTGCTTCTAGTAGAGTGTTTTATATTTCTCGCTATAAGAACCTCTTAGGAAAAGCCTTTTTAGTTAAGGAGTTATCTCTTATATATACCTTACTAAAAGGTTAACCTTTTAGGCAAGGAGTTATTAGATATCTTATATAGTAGCATTTATAGTACCTTACTGAAAGGTTTAGTAAAAGCATTACCATAAGAGCCTTAATAGAAGTAAATTTATTATAGTCTTTTTTATAGGGGGGCTGCATTATAACTACAAACTTAAAGCTTAGACTTAGTCTTTTATTATATAATATATATTACTTATATACTTAAATCCTATTTATAAATTATATTAAGATCAAATCCTCATTAATAAATATTAACTATTATGCATATTAATTTATTAACTTCTATAAGCCTTTATTTATTAAAGTAATTTCTATTAAAGTATAATCTCTTACTACTAAATATATTCATAGATAAACTTAATTTATATAATATATTTTATCACTATATTAACTTTTTATTATTAAAGTAAAATATAACTATTTATATATACTTTAAGTAAATAAAACCTCTACTTATATATTTTATATATAAGGTTATCAATAAAGCATACCTATTACTATTATACTATAACATATTATTAATTATATATATATTTATATTTACATCTTATAGCTAAGCATTATTACTTTACTTAACTATTTTTAGAATAGTCTCTTTATACTTATTATATTAAACTATAGTCTTATATACTAGATATACTTTAAGATTATTTTGTACTACTTAGAAGTTATTTAAGTTTATAAAAGTATAATAAACTTATTTTATTGTTTCCTAACTCTGTTTTATAAACTTCTTCTTAATTATATTTATCTTATTCTTACTCTTTTATAATATTAATAAACCTTAATTGCTTCTTCTTAGTTTCTTCTTTTAATAAGTTATTTATTATTTAAGCAATAAATATAAACTTTAGTTTACTAATTACGCAAGCTTTACTTTATAGATTTACTATAAGCTCTTTAGTTCTTATTATTAAGCTTTTATAATACTTTAATCCTTAGTAAGTAGCTTATTTATAATATTAATTATCTATTCTTTGACTAAATACTTCAATAGTATCTTTAGTAGATATAGTACTACTTATCCAATGATATATATATTATAGTTTACTAAAGTTTGAATATATATTATAAAGTTACTCTTTATAGGTTTTAGAGTATATATTTAATTTTATAATTATTTCCTTAAGATAATAGTAATACTAATATATATTTATATAAAGATATTCTAAATCTTAAAGCTATTTATATATGTACTATACAGGCTAGTAGCCTTTCTATAAAGTTATTATATATATTAACTATAATATAGAGATCCTTAATGAAAATTGATATATCCTCAAGAGTTACTCTATATATTATTAATACAATCTATATTAATATTAATTATATAATATTTATAAATGTCTTTAAGTAGTATTCTTTTAGAAACCTTATCTAAAGGTCTTTAAAGCAATCTATATATAGCTTAAGTATATAGTTAAGTACTTACGTTATTAATAAAACGTTTATTATTATAATATTTAAATAGCTTACTTCGTTTTATATACTAAAGCAAGAAAAAGCTAGACTTACTAAAGTCTTTAATAATAGTGGTACTATTAAAGAGAATATATCTCTATAGTTATTATTAACTATAAATAGTATTAATATAGCTCTATATATATTCTATAACTAAGCTTAAAGAGGTTTATACTTTTTAAGATTCTACTATTAAGCTAACTATAGCTTAGTAATCTTTTACTATAGATCTATAATAGCTTCTTCTAAAAGCTTTACTATTTTTAAGTTCTATCCTATACTTACTATAACTATAAATAACTATATAACTTTATGAAAATATATTAATATATATTAAATATATATTATATATTAAATAATTATATACAATTATCTTAGTATTTTAATAACTACTTTAATAAGTAATATAGATTTATAAAGTTATATAAGTTATACTACTATATAATAATAAGGATTTTATATATAAAAAGAGGTTAGAAATAAGAGTTAAATAAGTATATTAATTATAGTTATATAAATAAAGCTATCTTTATACTGAATCATAGTATGCTTAATGCTCTTCTTATATATTATTAAGCCCCTGCATTATTACTTACGCCTCTAACCTATATACAGCTTAATATTATATTGCGCGCAGCCCGCTTATTACGGTGCGGCGCCGCTTGCGGTTATAACACAGCAAAGAGGACTTATGATCAACGCTAAGAGGTTGGTTACACTTATTCAGACGATCTGGCTGTGTTCAGAGCAGCCCTTTAAGCTGTAAAGTTTCGTCGCCGATCGTGACAACAACAACAACAATAATAGACCGTTGCGATAACGTTTGCTCGTGTATTTATTCGGGTACGCCCCGAATATGGCCAACATCTGGTTTTGAAGCAAGCTCCAGTCTCTCTCTCTCTAGTGTAGCAAACGTCCCTCCTCATCTCTCTCTCTTCAGTCTCCCTCCACCATTATCCTTGCGTCCCCAGTCCCTCCCTGGCAGCCCCCCGCCTGTAAAGCCCAAAACATGGAGCAACAAGAAGAACACGTCGTCAGTGCGTTGGATATGTTGTCTCCACCACTGCCTCGGCGGCAATGCGCCGTGGTGGAAGACGCTGCCGGCCAACCTGTCATGGTCGCAGACGCCCCTGTTCCGGAGCTTCGACCCGACAGCATCCTTGTCAAGACGATTGCCGTGGCCATCAACCCCTGCGACTACAAGCTAGGCACCCTCTGTCCGTCTCGCGGGGCCATCATTGGCACTGACTTCGTCGGCGGCATCATCCGGATCGGCCGGGATGCTGCGCTGCTTCGGCCAGACCTGCGCGAGGGTGACATGGTCTGCGGACTGATCCACGGCTCTAACCCCAAGGAACCGGACAACGGGG
Source organism: Colletotrichum neosansevieriae (assembly GCA_036785495.1). Taxonomy (NCBI): domain Eukaryota; kingdom Fungi; phylum Ascomycota; class Sordariomycetes; order Glomerellales; family Glomerellaceae; genus Colletotrichum; species Colletotrichum neosansevieriae. Next base: position 26,416 of record JAVHLV010000175.1, on the reverse strand, counting down.
CCATGGCACACTATCTCCGGGCTCACCCTCAGCTCGTCTACAAGGTTCCTGACGGCATAGATCTGGCCGAGGCGGCAACTCTCGGGGTTGCATTGGCAACGTCTGCACTATCGCTTTGGGATGCCCTCCAGTTGCCAGGAACGCCGCAAGAGCCGCGCGATGCGAGCAACAAGACGACTCCTGCGTACGTTCTCGTGTATGGCGCCAGCACGGCAATGGGCACCATGGCTTTGCAACTACTGAAACTGTACGTTTTGCTGCTCTCCGTCGGGCGCGGACATGGTGTGGCCGGAACGAGTCACGACCTACCTAGACCTAGACTGACAAACCACCCACCCGCAGCTCGGGTTACACGCCCATCGCCACCTGCTCGCCCAGGAACTTTGACCTCGTAAAGTCCTATGGAGCGGCCTACGCATTCGACTACGCCGACGAGGACGCCGCCGTCAATGCCATCCGCCAGATAACAGGAGCGAATCGGCTGGAGCACGCCCTCGACTGCATCGCCGACAGCTTTTCGGTCAAGTGCTGCTTCGCCGTCATGGCCCGCACCGGCGGCCGGTACGCTTGCTTGGAGCAGCTGCCCGAGGCGCTGCGTCCGAGACGGCGAAGCGTCAAACAGGACTTTGTCTTTGCCCTAGACATTTTCGGACAGCCCATCACGGCGTACAAGGGCTACGAAAGAGACCACGGCCACGGCCACGGCCTCGGCAAGCATCAGTTTGCCGTTCGTTGGTACCGAAACTTTCAGCGGCTTCTTGACGAGGGCAAGCTGCGGCCTCACCCCGTCCAGCTTCTCGAAAGCGGACTCGAGAGTGTGGTGACGGGGCTCAACTTGCTTCGGTCTGGATCTGTGTCAGGCAAGAAACTGGTAGTCTTTGTGTAGAAACCTCGGCGTTCGGAATGGTACGCTCTGCCCCCTTGCCCCCCCCCCTTGCCCATTCTTTCTGGATCATGGAGGGGTACAGAGTAGTATCATTGGTATGTCGGGTGCGGCCGAAGAATCTAGATTTGGAGCTTGGACCAGAGGCTATCGTGTTCATCTTCTGCAGCAACTAAGAACCTCCTTTCAGTACTGAGTAGACGGAGATCCCTTGCCACAAAAGTCCCCGTGCAATGTCCAGCGAGATTCGACTTCTTCTCCTACCTACCTACACGTGTAGGTAGGTCATGGGCTCACCTGGTCCCACAAGCTATTTAAACCTGCCCAGCTAGCAATCAAGGGAACCACATGAGTGAGATGCTTGAGCAGCCCATCAACTATCCCCCCCCCCCTCCCAACCCTTACGCGGACGTACTTGCATCATCACCCACATTCCTTACCATGCCCTCGTCAGTATCATCGACCGAGCCACTTGCCAAAGGCACCGTAGGCCTGACCGGGGCCGAAGAAACGCTTCTCATCACACTCTACCACCGCGCCAAAGATGCCGAGTCTCCGGACCCCGTTCTCAGTGACCGGTACGCTTTGGAGGCCGTCGCTCGCCTACGCGCGCTTGGCTACGACTTCTCGCGCACCGATGCGGGCTGTGCGAGTAGAGCTGTCGCGGTGGCCTCGCGGGCCCGCATCATCGACATTTGCACCGAGAGGTTCCTGGAGCAGCATCCCGGACCGTTGACGGTGCTGCATCTGGCTTGTGGCATGGACTCGCGCTGCCATCGGGTTAATTGGCAGGCCGAGGGTCGAGTCTGGATCGATGTCGACACCAAGGATGCCGTCGAGATGCGTCGCCGAATTCTCCAAAACCCCACTCCCCGCGCAGGAGGGGAGTATCGGCTGTTGCATCTCAACATACTCTCCGAAGGATGGCTAGACCGCTGCGATATTCCCTCGGGACCGCCAGTACTGGTCGTCTTCGAAGGGTTGACCATGTACCTTACCGAGCAGCAAAATCTCTCTCTTCTCAGTAGCATCGTCAATCACTTCCAGAAGCGCCATATACCTGGGCAGATCGTCTTCGACGCCGTGGGTTGGGTGCTGTACTTCCTTATCAACACCATTCTCAGGAAACAACTAGAGCTCATGGGTACGCGCTTGTCTTCCTATCTGAATCATCCCAGATCACTGGAGGAGAAAGTCCCCGGACTGGTTTATCGAAGACGCGTGGATCGATTGGTCGACCTCGGGCTAGGGAAGGGAACGGACGGATGGTTCACCAGCTGCCTCTTGTGGATCCTCAATGTCTTCAACGTCGTCGAAAGGCTCGGCGGTAACTATGTGTTCGAGTTCTAGAACATGAGTCATGTTGCGCACAAGCAAGTCCCACCAGGAGGTTAAGGGGTGAGAGTGGGTTGACTGGGGACAAGATACCCGTCCAAACTAAAACCCGCTGTCAGATCATTGCGCCGCGGCCCGGCAAGGAGGAGGGGTGAGTTGAGGTGTCGCCAAGGTAGCCAGTCTTACCCGTCACACCATAATTATCTACCTCGCGAAGCTTGAAAAATGGGTCTTGAACTTTCACAGTAGCAATAGAAGCTATCAAGGCAGCAGTGGAATCATACTGGCATTCGGGTGTCCCTCCTGGCCGATTGAAGCCGCTGACAAAACATCATCGAGACTAAACGGCCTGAAGGCTCGTGTCTATATACACAACGCCCCTGCTTGATTGCTCCCTGTCCCAACTGTAACGGGATAGCAACAGTGGTTGGGTTCATCTCGCTTTTGATTAGCTTCTGAATGAAAATACCGCAACCAAAGCCCCTTCAATCGCGTACCGGAAAGTCACCATGACCACCATAATAATACTGGACTACCTGCAGTGGTCGCCTACCGTCTACTGCGGCATCGTCGCTGGTCTTGTCCTGCTGCTTGCCAGCGTCGTTCGTCAGCCTCCATTCCCTAGTAACGCCCCTCCTTCAGCCAAGGAAAGCTATCCTGTCCTAGGGGCCTTAAGGTTCTTCAAGTCTCGTAGGAGCTTTTGTCAAGATTCTTCCCGTGGCACCAAAACGGGGAACTACAGCTTCCATGTCGGGAAACACCGCGTCGTAGGCCTTTCCGGCCTCCAAGGACGCAAGACGTTCTATGAGTCAAAAGAACTCAGCATGTTCGAGGGGTACGTTGAGCCTTGTGTGTGTGTGTGTGTGCTTATGGTGTATACACACATGTTGCAACAGATTGTTTATGATCCATTATCCAGGTATTCCGTCCTTTTAAGTGCCACGCCTGACATCGATCCTGGCGAGGGCGAGAATCAGTTCGTCTCATGGTTCAACAAAACCATAACGAAGCTGTTGAAAAGGGAGAACTTTGTCAAGAACCTCCCACTCATGGTCAACGATGCAACGACCGCCATCAGCCAGCTTCTCGATCGCTGCGCAGAGAACCGCGGCGTTTTCGATCCCTTCGACGACATCAACAAGCTGGTCTATCAGCTCAACATGCGCACGTTGGGTGCCACCGAGATTGCCGAGTCACCAGCTCTGCTGGACAAGTCCCTCCGCCTCGTCGAAGAAATCAACCAGAACAACAGCACTGCCCGCATCATATTTCGATTTGCCATCACCCCGACTTACCTCCGCCGCTTTTTCGCTGCCGGTCGTCTGTATCTCATGTTCAGGAAACTTGAGCAAGATAGGAGAAGAACAGGTAGACGAGAGCAAGACACCTTGCAGTTCCTGATGGATGAGGGCGAAGATACCCTCAAGATCATCATGGTGAGTCATTTCAGAGAGTTCAGACGGCCCAGGCGAGAGATCCTACCAAACGGAAGCTTTGTCACAAGCGCATGGAATCCTGACGATATATATCGAACACGTCTAGTTCATAGTTGCTTCCCTCTTTGCCGGCCAGCTGAACTCCGGCGTGAATGCCGCCTGGGTTCTCTGCCGACTAGCCGCAGATGCCGATTGGGCCCAACGAGTCCGAGCCGAGGTACAAAGCGCAGTTGCGAAACGCAGGACTCGACCGGAGCAGACGGATCTGGATGTGCTGAGAGAGCTGACTTTAGATGACTGGGAGTCGTGTTTCCCCATAACCAACCTCTGCCTGCAAGAGTCGATCCGCTTGCACACTGTCGGGGCCGCGTTCCGCAAGAATATGACCCGTCGCCATGTGCCCATTGGCAATACGGGCGAGGTCATACCTGGAGGTGGTTTCGCTGCGCTTCACATTGACGATGTCCACATGAACCCAGACATCTACACGAACCCTTCCCTGTTCGACCCTGGTCGGTTCGCCCCAGACCGTGCCGAGGACAAGAAGGCGCCGTTGGCATATGGAGGCTGGGGCCACGGACGCCATGTGTGCTGTGAGTCACTTCCTCTTATGAACTTGCGTCTACTACCTTTCATGCTTTGGGATGCTAACCTGGGATGATGTTTGGAAAGTGGGCATGAGGGTGAGTTTCTCTAATCGAGAGTGTCTCGCGTGTGATATAAAAGGGTTAACAGCATTTAGTTTGCTAAACTAGAGCACGCCATCATCACAGCCGTGTTCATTACCATGTGTGACTTCAGTTTGTGTGATGCGAATGGTAGGATTGTGGATGGATTGCCCCTTATCAATCGAGAGAAGCTTGTTGTTAGCAAGCCTGACGATCCAATTCGGCTAAAGTGCTTCCCTTGCTGTTAAGACCGAGTCAAAGCGTTAATGTATTAAGGAATAGATAGCTGCTTATCTGTGTTGTCAGATTCTGATCTTGCCTTAATTAACTTATATAAGACTGGTTTAGATTTTCTATTAGTATCAGCAAAATTAACTAGTAGATAGCTTGCGTTAGATAGATACTCTATAATCTTATATTTAGTATTAGTAGTATAAATATATCACCTACCTATTATTACTAGTTCTGTGAACTAATATGCTGGGGGTTAAATCTAATACAGCTTAGATATTAATATTAATACCCGCGCGCTAGAGTATATTATTGCTATCTATAGATAGAAGAAATAATATAAATACTATTTTTTTCTCCTTCTATTAACTAAATAGTAGTAACTTAACCTAACTACTAGCTAGACTTATTATAGATAGTTAGTTATATATATATAGTGCCTTAATTTAAGATATCTTCTATTTCTCCTTCTCTACATAAAATATAATAATATAAGCTATTAGCTATAAAAGACCTAGAGTAGCCCTATAGGTATATCTAATATATAAAGAATATTTATATAGAATAGCATAGAAATAATAAGCCTTACTTAATATAAATTATATAATAATAAAATATAGAATTATAAGTAGAGTATATAAAGAAATATATAGCAAATATTACGGCATATTAGAATACCTATTAAAATATATATAAATTTAACCTTGACCTTCTAACTATAAAGTAGCAAATTAGTATACCTAAAGTATATTCTGCAGTATAGATATTAAGTTATTATTTACTAATAGATAAATATCATTTTACTTATAGAGATCTATTCTAGATCCTATTCTATAGTACCTTACTTAAGTATACTAGAACTTAAGTTAGTAATATCTAGTTAGCAAAGCTAGAATTAGCTATATCTATATAACTTAGGTTATAATATACTCCCTAGTTATAACTATAACTAAATACTATATATAAAAAGTTATAATAGGCTAGAAAGTCTAAATTATAACTATCTAAACTTATTTTATAAATAAGATTCTCTAATTATAAATATCCTTTTATAATAAAGAAAATCTATTATGAAGAATTATTTAGCTACTAAACTATTATTTTATAGCTTTAAGTATTATTATTTATTTAGGAAGGTATATCTAGGTTTAATTCTAAAGTTGCTCCTTCTATCTAAGATATTAAAAAAGATTTCTTTAGTACTATTTAAGTTAGTATACTACTTACTACTTTTTATAAATTTTAGGTAGCTTATTTACTCTTACTTTCTCTCTCTAAAAACTATATTATAACTATATATTAACCTAAATATCTATATAATAATTATATATATATATTATATCCTAATTCTGATAATTACTTTTATTATTACGAACTATTTTATAGAATATACTTTTTAATAAGTTCTCTAACTTAGCTTAGTAAGTACTTAATAAAAAGGCCTATAAGAAGGCTTATTAAAAGGCCTAGTATATTACTAAAAAGGTATATAAGTATAAGCTTGCTAAGTAAGATAAGGAGAAGGCTACTAATAAGCTAGTTCTTTCTCTCTATAGCTAGTTATCTATTAGTAACTTAGCTAATAAGAAGAGAGAAGCTATTATTAAGTGTCACGCGTATGGGCGCAGGGCAAGTGGGAAGAAGTTATCTATTGCGGCAGAAAAGAGAGTGGCTACGGGCAAGGGTCTATATATAGAGCCTCGCGGTGCTTAGAAGCGCGCGGGGCGCGCGGAGGGCGGCGCCAGTAGCACTAAGAGCTCCAGAGTGTTATAACTGCAAGCGGCGCCTCATTGCAATAGGCGGGCTGCGCGCGGCGCAATATTGAGCCGCATACAGGTTAGAGGCATAAGTGGTGATTTAAGAGCATAAGTGATAACTCAGGGGCTTAATAATATATAAGAGGAGCACTAGGCATACTATAATTTAGTATAAGGATAGCTTTGCTTATATAACTTTAATTAATATACTTATTAGACCCTTATTTCTAACCCCTAACTATATATAGGATTCTTATTATTATATAGTAGTATAACCTATATAATATTATAAATTAGATCTGCCTTATAGCAGTTATTAAAATAGCAAAATAAAGTTATATAACTATCTAATATAATATATATATTATAAGTATATTAATATACTTCTGAGAAGTTATATAGTTACCTATAGTTATAATAAGTATATTATAGAGTTTAGAGGTAGTAAGGCCTTAAGATAAAGCTATTATAGATCTTTAATAGAAGATCATATATAAAGAGTGTAATACTTTTTAAATATAGTTATAAAGTATATAAGGAACTACTCTAGTACTACTTATAGTTAATAATAGTAGTAGAGATATATCCTCTCTAATAGTGCTACTACTATTAAGGACCCTAATAAGTCTAGCCTACTTCCACTTTAATATATAGAAGGAGACTAGCTATTTAGATATTATAATAATAGATACTCTATTAATAATATAGATACCTAGTAAGACTTTTAAACTAGATTTAGATTAGTTTAAGGGTTTTAAGATAAAGTTTTCTAAGAACCTATATCTAAAAAGATCTATAAATTAGATTATATAGTTAATATAAGTATAAATCTTAATAGCAGTTTATAGAGTAACTTTTAGGGATATATTAATTTTAGTAGAGGATCTTTAAATTATAATTAAGATATATAATAACCTTATAGAAGAGCCTTTATCCTTTATAGTATATATATAGAGTGGTTCTAAGATTTAGAACACCCTTATATAGATATATACTAGTATTAGTATTATTCTAAGAGGATAAATATAAGATTAGATATATATTTTTAAGCTTATAAAGAGTAATCCTATATTATATATCTTAAAGTTTAGTAAGCTATATATAGATATTAATAAGTAGGTAGTACTATCTCTTTTAAAGATACTATTTAAGTATTTATTTAAGAAGCTAAAGAGCAGTACTATAACTAGGCTATTTACTAGAGGTTAAAGTATTATAATAGATCTATAATAATAGTTAAAGGACTTACTATAGATCTTTAAAATAAGGCTTATATAATTAGTAAGGTAAAGTCTATGCTTATTATATAAATAATAGATAAAGTATCTAAGAAAGATACTAAGAAGGAGTCTAAGAAGAGAGATTATATAAACTATAATTATTATAGCTATAGCTATACTAATACTATATAGTAAGTATATCCTATTTATAAGACTAATAATAAAAGTTTATTAATACTATAAAAGAGTAATAATAAGATAGATATATCTAAGAAGAAGTCTAAGAAAGAGAGTTAGAAGATAATAGAGTAAGTTTGCTATACCTTTATAGACTTAAATAACTTTTAAGTAGTATAGAGCAATCTTAGAATATACTTAGTATATAAAACTATATCTAAGAACACTAAAAGAGAAGAGACTATTTTAAGGATAGTTAAGCAAAGTGATAGTGGTTAGTTATAGAATATAGGTATAAATATATATATAATAAATAATATATTATAGTATAATAATAATAAGTATGCTTTATTAATAACCCTATATATAATATATATAGAAGGAGGTTTTATCTACTCTAAGTATATAGAAACAGTTATACTATACTTTAATAATAGTAAGTTAATATAATTATAAGATATATTATATATACTAAGTTTCCCTATTAATATATTTAGTAGAGAAAGACTTTACCTTAGTAGAGGTTACCTTAATAAGAATAAGCTTATTAAAGCTAATAGGTAAGTATTTATAATACTTAATATATATTAAAGAGGTTTTAACCTTAATATAATATATAAGAGAGATTTAGATATATAGGTAATATATACTATATAGTAGAAGACTAAGTCTAAGCTTTAGTATAGAAGACTTAGTTACTTAGACTTTAGAGAGATAAAAAAGACTATATAAATAATAAAGGGCTGTGTAATATCCTCTAAGTTAGTAGTTCTATAACTCTATAAGATCTATAATCTCTTAAAAAGCCTATAATACTCTCTATAAATACTAAGGTACTATACAGAGAAAGTAGGAGATATTCTTTATATTAATATTAGAGAAGTAAAGCTAGTAAAGTACTTTAAGTACTTCTTACTAATTATAGATAATAAAATACACTTTTAAGTAATTATCTTTATAGATATAAAGAATAAGCTAGTATACTAGTTAAGGATTTATCTCTAAGGGTAGAAGAATATCTTTAGTATAGTAGTAAAGGTTATTTATATAGATAATATAGGGGAGTTTATAGTAACTTACCTTAAAGCTATATTATAGAATAATAGAATAAAGGTAGAGTTATTACTACTATATATATATAAGCAGAATAGTATAGTAGAGTGTGTAATTTAAATTATTCTAGATAAGGTATATACTTTAAGTATTAATTTAGAGGTTTTAGTAAATTTATAGCTATATCTACTTATAGTAGTAGTCTATATTATTAACTACTTCTATACTATAGCTATTATAGGTAAAATACCTATTTAGGGGCTCTATAATAAGTTATTAAGCCTAGGAGGAGACTATATATCTAATATAAGCTAGTTATAAGTTATTAGAAATATCTACTTTGCTTATATTAATCTAGAGGTCTGGGTTAAGAGTGAAAAGATAGTAGTATATATAGAGAAAGGTATCTTTATTAATTATTATAGAGACTAAGCATATAGGATATAGATACTAGAGTGGGATAAGATTATTATCTGCTTTAATATTATCTTTTATAAACCTATAATAGAGCTAGAGAAGTGCTAGTAAATACTGCTACCTAGCTAAGGCTTATAGTTTTAGAGCTATATATAAGGAATTATAGACTAGATATATAAAGTATATCTATAAATTAGAGAGATAGGATCTCTAGGAGGAGAGGATATAGCTTATACTTATACTATAGCTCTTATAACTAACCCTTTTATAAGTGATCAGGAAATAAGTTTATAGCCTTATATAGACCTAATAACTATTATAGAAGTATAAAATAGATCTATAAATAACTAGTTAGAGTAGGTAGAGGTAGCTTTTACTAAGATATATAAGCTTATAGAAAAAGGGGTATTATAGTTTATTAATAAGGAGGAGGCACTATAAGGCTTCTAATTAATAGCTAAATAGGTTTAGAAGTATAAGAAAGTCTATAGTAAGTTTATAAAGTATAAGGTATAGATTATAGTAAGAGGCTTTCTATAAGTCTCTAGATAAGACTTTACCTAGATATATATCTTAATATTTTAAATAGCATTATAGCAGATCCTATTAGTCTATATATAGCAAAAAGGGTATTTTATATAGTAGTAGAACTTTATTAGTGTGTATTTAAATAGAGAGCTAGAGGAGGCAGTCTATATAATATCTTTCCCTTTAATTAAGGAGTTTTTTATAGATCTATAATATAGTAGCTTTATAGCTATATATAGTTATAAAGGAGATTAAGAGTAAGTTATTAAACTCTATAAAGCTCTATATAAGCTATAATAGAGTGGGAGGTAGTAGTAGAAGAAGTTATAAGAGATTCTCTAGTATATAGAATTTATACTACTATGCTTAGATAATATAACTTACTATAATAGAGCTCTTAATATTATAATAGTAATATATATTAATAATATTCTAGTAATAGGGCTAAAAGCTGCTCTAGATATAATCTATAAATATATAAGTAATAAGATTAAGGTTAATAACCTTAGAATATCTAATAGCTTCCTTAATATTTAACTTACCTTTAATAAGAAGTATTAGAAAACTATTATTAACTAAGAGATATACTTAGCTAATATAGTATAGGAATTTAGAGTAGAGATTAGGCCTATAAAGATACTTATTAAGACTAAGGTGCTTAACTTTATAGTTTCTAGTATAGAGACCTTACTAAATCTAAATCTCTAGAATTAGTATTAAAAAGTATTAGGTAAAGTTAGCTTTAAAGTGCTTATAATATAGCTAGATCTTATTTTTAGTATAGAACTATAGGCTAGATTCTCCTATTATTCTAATAAGTTATATAAGAAAGATATAAAGTGCTTAATATAGTATCTTAGTATATATTCCTCCTTTATAATAAGTTATAATAATAAATATAAAGCTAGAGATCTAAATAAATAGGGCTTCTATAGCTATATTAATAGTAACTATACTAGTTATAGGGATATAGTATACTTAATAATAGAATAGATCTTCTTTATAGCTAATAGGTTTATATTATAGAAATTATAATAATAAGCTATAGTCTCTAAGTTATTAACTAAGGCTAAGTATTATATAGTATTATCTACTATATTAGACGTATTTTAGATATATAATTTTCTAAGTAAACTTAGAGTAGAGCTTAGAGAACCCCTTTATATATAGGTAGATAATATAGAAGCTATTATACTTACTAAGGGGGAGTCTATAAATAACTATATAAAGTATATATAGATTTATAACTACTTTATATAAGAGGTTATTAAATATAGTAAGGTTAACTTTAAGTATATATTATTAGTAGATAATATAGCTAACCTACTTATAAAGCTGCTTAGAAGGATAATCTTTAAATAACTCTATAAAAAGAGTAGTATAAGGCTATTTAGAGCTAATACTACTATAGAGGATTGCACTAAGAAGGTTTAATATATATATAAACTAAGTTCTTAGTAAGGAGGAGTATTATAACTATAAGCAGCACCTTATTATAATAGGCAGGCTATATATAGTATAATATTAAGCTATATATAGGTTAGAGGTATAAGTAGTGATTTAAGAGTATAAGTAATAACTTAGAGGCTTAATAATATATAAGAGGAGCACTAGGCATACTATAATTTAGTATAAGGATACCTTTGCTTATATAACTTTAATTAATATGCTTATTAGACCCTTGTTTCTGACCCCTAACTGCGCATAGGATCCTTGTTGTTATATAGAGGAGGTCTGGGCTGTTACGACTGCAGGCAGCGACTTATTGCAATAGTCAGGCCGCACGCGGCGCAATATTGAGCCGCATACGGGTTAGAGGCGTAAGTGGTGATTCAAGGTGTTAAATCGACCCCTTGGTGTATGCAGTGACGCGCTAAGTGCGCGCAAAAGCAGCAGCAACTGTGGCGCAATGGCGTGACACAGACATTAGCTACTTTTAGGCGTAAATAACGCATAGATCTATGCATAGAGATTTCCAGATAGCTATATATATAATATATTATTATTTTAGCACTCTATACTATATAATTTAATAATTAATAATCTAATTATTATATATAATATTAATTAAAGCTATCTAGATAAATTTATAGTATTAAATTTATCTCTATATTATTAATATATAAGTTTATAGTAAACTCTTTATTATTAATATTACTATAGCTTCTAGCTCCTTATCTATACTTAATAATCTAGCTAATTAGCCTCTATAGTAAGATTAAACCTAATATAAACTTTAAGTAATAGAATAATAGAAATATATTAATCTAGAGAATATAGAAAAGGAGAACCTTAATATTATACTAAATACTATTCTAAAAAAGCTAAAGCTCTAAAACTATTTCTAGAAAGCTAACTTTTTAGTAGTTAATATCTAGAATACTAAAATAGAAGGATTATTTACTTTAATATTTAGTATAGCTTAACTAAAGTTAGAATAAGTAATATTAATAAGATCTAAGTTAGTATAGTTTTTTAATAACTTAATAAAATAAGACTAATATATATATATATATAATATAGCTATTAATATATAAAAATAAGATAAAGAATATTAAGGATTTATATAAGATTATAGTTTAATTTAAAAACTATATTTAAGAAATAGTTAACTCTAAGTATTAATTAACTTACTTTATATCTTGAAACTCTATTATAGATATTATTATTAGTTTTATACTAAGATAAGGTTTATATAGGACTTAGGGCTCCCTTTATATATATATATTAAAAGCCTATAAGTTAATGTATATCTATTTAGAAGTTCTACTTAATTATATAGGTAGTAGTGTTAAACTATATATATATACTCTGTGATAAGTTATATAACCTTATATATATCTATTAGTTATAGTATATATTCTGCTACTTTATAGGTTATAGTGTTAGCATAATACTAGTAGTCTTTTTTTTCAAGGCTAGATATGCTATAACCTACTTAAATATACTTCTATATTACTAATATCTATTATAAACCTAAAGTGGGTTTAAAATATAAAAATAGTATAGAATTATATACTAATCTTATTCTATATTTAATAAAGTTAAATTCTCCTCTTCTAAGGTGCTAGAGCTGCTTTAGTATACCTAGCACTATTTATCTAACTTCTTAGCCTTCTCTACTTAAGTTACCTATCCTTTTATATAAACTATTACTTTATTATTATTAATAAAGTGTTTAAGGGTTTAATTTAGAGTACTCTTTATAAAAGTATTTATAGAGTTATTATTACTATTAATCTATCTTATCTTATAGATCTCTCTCCTCTTATAGAACTATTAAAGTGCTATAATATTAATTATTAGTTACTTCTCCTTTATAGTACTAAGCTTAATAAGGTATTTATATAGTAAGTATAAATTAATATATATAATTATTAAGATATAGAGTCTTTTAAAGCAGTTAGTAATCTTCTAAAGTATTATTATAATAGTATAGATAAGGTTTATATTAGTAACTATACTATAGACTTTAAAAGGTAGAATATTTTAGGTAATCCTCTTATACTTTATTAAACTAAAGTAGATAGTATTACTATAAATTATAAATATATTATTATTTATTATCTTATTAATAAGGATAATAATAAATCTAATTTATAATAAGAGATCTAAATTATTAGTAAAAAAGCTGTTAATAAAAATAAATAGTTTAGCTATTACTAAGTTAATAGGTATAAATATAAGGCTATAGTTAAGGTTCTCTTTTTACTATTTAAGGTATTAATTAAGCACTTTTTTATTTTTAGTAGTTAGCTTCTAATACTATATAGCTAAAGATAGATTAAAGTATACTTCTAGTTAGCAAATTAATATAATATATATATCTCTTACCTTTTACTAAATATATTACTATTTTTATTTAGTTAAAGTAGCTTTTAGATTAATAAGCTTAATCTTATTTTTTTATCTCTTTTAGTATAGAGTAAGACTGCTATTTATATTTAGTATAATAATACTACTATTAAATATTAGTAGGTTATTTAGGTTAAGTTATTATTTATCTTTTATAGTAAAGCTAGCTTTTATAAGTTTATTATTCTCTTATTTAGAGAAACTTAGTGTTAAAAGTCTAATTATATTATTAGTTTATATATTAATAATACTAAATCTATTAATAGTAGTTAAGGAGATTAGTAAGTATAGATTAAATAAGGATTAATCTATCTTAAGCTTTTCTCTATAATACTTACTATAGGTTACCTATTAATAGATTCTAGCTTTTATAATACTATATAGGGGTTTAATAATCCTTATAATCTAATTCTTAGAGTATTTGCTTTATATTTTATTTAGGAGATCTGCTAATATTATCCTATTAAGCTCTATTTAGAATTAGATATATACTTATATAATATCTCTAAGTTATAGGATAAATCCTTTTATTATAAGGGATAGTGTTAAAGCAAGAAGTAGTTATTAGCTTACCCTTTATATTATTAGTAATTATATAAGAATTAAAATCTTATTATTATTATTATAACTCTAAATAATAAGCTTTGATTTCTTATAAGGTTAGTTAGTTCCTTTTCCTTTAACTTTATAAACTATATAGAATTTAAAAGTCTAGGTTTTACTATAAGTAGTAGTGTTATAGGAGATAATTTTAAAAACACTATATTTCTAAAGTGTGGTTATCTTAGCTATTATAGAGATAGAGAAAGGTTTTCTTAATATTATAATAATGCCCTCCTTATATAGATAGATAGTAAGGTTATAATCTAAATGCTCTTTTACTATTAAAAAGGTTATAGTATTACTAATCTCTTAGCTAAGGGCTTTTACTATATTAATAATAAAAGTAATATTAATTATAATATTCTCTTATCTATTTTAGTTTATAAAGTGGTTATTTCTTTATATTAAACCTATAGTAGATATTATAATAGCTTTTATATAGTTTTTTAGTAGTTTACCCCTCTTATATAGAGGTAGTAATATTAGTATTAGTGCTAGTATAGTATTATTCTTATCTAGTTCTTCTATTCTTTTAGTATTCTAGTTTAGAGAGTCTATTAGTATATTATTATTATTCTTACTAGTATTACTAATATTACTAGTATTATATTATAAGTAGATAATAGTTAATTAGAAGGTCTAAGATCTATATAGGAGGTTAAGTATATAGATCTTACTATTAATAATAAGGAGTTTATATAGTTCTTACTAACCTTTCTTTTTATAGTAGATATATATAAGTAAGAGTAGTAGTAGCTATAGAGTTCTAGATATATCTAGTCTATTATAAATAGTAAGGGCTTTTAAAACTTAGTATAAAGCCTAGACTTTTTAGAGGTTTTCTATTACCCTTTATATAGTAGCTATTTATTTCTAGATTTCTAGAGATAGAGGGGAGTTATTAGTAAGCTATAGGTATACTTTAAAGATAAGTAATATTAGGACTAGGCCTTTTAGCTTTATAGTGTTATTAATAGCCTTTAAAGCTATTTAGAAAACTATTTTATAATCTATATTAAAAAGATCTTAGTAAATTATATTATAGACTCTTTAAAGAATTATATAATATCTCTTAACCTTACTTATAGAGTTATAAGCTTTAATAGGGACTTTAGTAGCAGTTATTAATATTAAATAGAGTATACTATACTACTTAGATAAGCTAAAATTAGTACTAGTATTAGTAATTACTATATCTAGAGGTCTAAGATAGATATAGATCTAGTATTATTTAAGTATATTAAGTACTATACTTACTAATAGATCCTATAAAAATCTTCTTATATTAAAGGTAGTAGTAGTATTAACTATATAAAGTACTGGTTTTAAGTTAAGGTAAATAATATTAATAACTATAGTATAGCTAAAGTTATAGTTATCTTTAAGAGTAAATTTAAAGCAATTTAGAGCTTCTATATTAAGTTAGTAATATTTATAAAACTTTATAAAATATTTAAGTATTTATATTTTAACTTAGTAGCCTAACTGCTATAAAACTCTATAAAGTTAGTAGACTAATAGATATCTAAAATATTAATAGAGTTAGTATAACTTAGTCTCTATAAGGTTATTCTAGGCTAATATTTTTTCTATATCTAATAGTAGCTATAGATAACTCTATTTATAGATAATAGGGATAATTAGATCTTCTTATTATAAATAGTTTCTTAAATTATTAAATTAAATACCTAGTTTATCTATATCTATAAGGTATAGAAGAAAAGGGGTATTTATTAATATAATATAGAATATTATTTCTCTAAAAGGTATAGAGATAACTATTATTCCTATTAATTTAATTACTCTCTCTAGACTAAATTTAATACTTATCCCTTTTATAGTAGCAGGGTTAATTATAATATTAAATAACTTAGTTCTTTTAAGTATAATAAACTAGTTATAACTAGCTATTAAAAATCCTATAGCTTCTATATCTAGAATAATATTCTAGAAAGTCTCTGAAAAATATCTTCTATTAAGTATAAAGATATTAATAGAGGTATTATTAGTTATTTATTTAAAAGGGTTATAATAGGTAATTCTATAGTAAGCTACTTAGTTAAGTAGATACTTAGTAATAGTATTCTTATTTATTAAGTAAGTTAATTAGATATTTAGGTTTATAAATTAAGTAAAGAATAAAGTCTACTATTTATTATTAAATTATTAGTCTTTCTAACTATCTTACCCTTCTCTAAGTAACTAGAGGTATATCTTTATCTCTTTATTCTCCTTATTATTTATTATTAAATTATTATAACTCTTATCTTTAATCTCTTTATACTATATAAGGAATTACTAATAAGCTATCTTTAAAGTATCTTAAATTTATAAATTACTTTAAAAGTAGAAGTATGCTTTATCCCTCTCTTTTTATATATAGTTTATTAAATAGTATCCTATCTTTTTATAGATATAGTATCTCTACTTTTAGGGATCTTACTATTACTTTAAATTATCTTATTTAAAGTTTTAGTATAAACTAGAGTAGCTAAATTAATTATTCTAGCCTTAGCTATTATACTTATAATCTATTTAGTATTACTTAGTATAGTATTATAGTTATAGAAGTAATTAGCTATTTCTAAATATAACTATATTACTAATTATAACTTTAAGCTAGTTATAGAAGCTTTTAAACTTTATTATAGACTTTATAGTAGCTTATTTATATTTCTTAACCTCTTAGTAACTTTAAAGGAGTTAGTTATATAAGATCTTATTACTTTTATAGATAGCACTTAATATAGATTATATCTTTATAAGAGTATTAATAAGTAAATCTAAGACTTTAAGCTTTATTATAGATAGATTATTATTTATAATTAATATAAGTATAGTAGTATTCTATTTAGTAAGATATACTTACTTAAATTTCTCTATTTTAAAATACTTACTAAGCTTAGTAATAATCTAGTTTAGGTTAAGATAAGGCTAAGTTTAGCAAATTATCTTATAGTAGTAATATAATACTTTTCCCTTAAATATAATTAAAAAAGCAAATAGTATTTATTTCTTTATAAAGCCTGCTCTTTTATATATATTCTAGAAGATATAGAGTTTTAGCTTTAATATATCTATATCTTTACTACTATACTTTATCTTATTAGTATATAGCTTAGTTAGATTTATAAGTTAGTATATAAGTGAGTATATATTATTTTTAAGTCTAATTTAAGTATTTATAATATTAAAAGTAGGGTTAGTATTTAAAGTTAAACTAAGGTTAACTAGCTATAAAGCCTTATTATTTATAAGTATATTCCTTTTATTATTAGTCTATAAAGATATAAACTTTGCTCTTCTCTTACTCTTACTATTTATAATCTTTCTAGTAAAGTCTTTATTTTTTTATAACTTTATAAATATAGTATTCTTACTTATCTATTTTTCTACTTTTTTAATTATCTAAAAGTAGAAGTTATCCTCTATAATAATTATAAAGAGTTAATCTATAACTTATAGGAAATTATAGATAGTATATACTCTATCTATTATAAAGTAGTTATAGAGTTATTAAATAATACTTATAGTAGCTTAGTTTTAGAATTTAAGTAGTAGATTAATAAAGTTATATATAAATTCTCTCTATAAGGTTATATCTATAAAGCTATTAGCTTTATAGATTTTAAGGTAAAAGAGGATTTTAGTGTTTATCTTCTTTTCTATAGTCTTATTACTAAATTTAAATATTTATTCCTAGTTATAGTTATTTATAAATACTTTTATATTTAGAGGGATTAGAGGTTTTATAATAAGTTAATAGTATAGAGTTATTATAACTAATAGGTCTAACTATAGTATTAATTAGCTAGATATAAAAGGATTTGCTATAGTAGTTAATAGTATTATATAAAAGAAGGTAAATAAATACCTTAGTGAGGTTTTAGCTAGTAGAGTTTCTTATTAAAGGTTTTACTATAATATAAGTCTCTCTTATTTATACTAAAATAGCTAGTTTTCTAGTTACTAGGTTTAGTATAGTTAAAGTAAAGTTATATATTAGTAGTCTTCTTAGTAACTTTTATAGGTCTATAAAGTAGTATTCTTATTATTTAGCGTTATCTTCTTCTATTATTTCCTTTAAAATACTAGGCTTATTATTAATAGTAAAAATATTATAAGTTATATAGTAATAGGTATAGTTACTTACTATAGTATTATTACACTTACTATAAGTAATAATCCTTAAGCTATACTTCTATCTGTAAACTAAATAGAAAATATATATTATTATTTTAAAGTATAAAGGGATAGATATTTTTATTTTATACCTCTTAGTTAGAATAATTCTAGATTTAGATAGGTATTAGTAGTGCTAATAATAATACTATAAGTTATTATAGTATTTTAGTATCTTTTACTATATCTACTAGTAGGTTATTTACTATATATTAAATAATATATTATTTTAGTAGAAAGTTACTAGTAGTGTTAGGTATACTTCTTATTTAGATATAAGTTATAGTTCTAGATTAATAGTAATTCCTCCTTAATAATTATAAAGTTAATAGTAATACTTATTTTATAGTAAAAGAATTAAGTATTCTAACTAAAGGTCTTATAATATTCTAGTATATATAAGTATAGATATTATAGATTTCTAGTATTTTTAAAGAATAGCAGTATAGATTTAGAGAGAATAGATCTTAAGCTTAAATATAGTAATCTTATTAGGATAGATAATTCTATAGCAGTACTCTTATTATTTTAGCTTATTATAATATTTATAGATCTCTTATTTATCTATTATCTCTTAGTCTTATTATTTAAGTAGTATTTATAGGTAATAAGTTATATTAGTAAAGTGATTATTTATATAATAGATATAGAGATATATTAAGGTCTTTAAGATAGATATACTATAAGCAAACCTACCCTTTATACCTAATAACCTAGATAGTATAAAGATAAGTCCCTTATATACTAAATTATAAACCTAGTATAGAAGTTATTACTTTGCCTCTTTAAGTAATCCTTACTAATCTATAAAAGTTAAGTAGTATAATATATAAAGTTAACTACTAATTAGTGTTAGTTTCACGCTAGGATAAGGTTTATATAAAACTTAGAGCTCCCTTTATATATATATATTAAAAGCCTATAAGTTAATATATATCTATTTAGAAGTTCCACTTAACTATATAGGCAGTGGTATTAAACTATATATATATGCTCTGTGATAGGTTATATAACCTTATATATATCTATTAGTTATAGCGTATATCCTGCCGCTTTGCGGGTTATAGTGTTAGCGCAATAATTATTATCTATCTAAAGATAAGAGCTAGAATTAATAATACTTAATAACTTAAGATAATAAGAATAGTTTATATAGAAGTTCTTTAAGTTTTTTATAAAGAAAAGATTATAACTTAGAAGTTTATTACTAAGTAGATTAATAAATATAAATTAGCTATATCTAAATTAAGAGTAGTAAATATAGTAGAAAGTAGTAAGAAGTTAGAATAGTTTAATAACTTTATTTATATTACTTACTAAACTTCTCTCTCTTTATAAACTATAACTTATAAGTTAATGGCTAATAATAAAACTCTAAAGCTTAATAATCTTATTAAGAATATATAAAGTAAAGTTCTAGAAATAGTTAATATTATAGCCTTAAAGTTATATATTATAAAGAGTAAAGTATTTAAACTAATAATAACTAACCTTTTAATCTACTTAGTAAAGACTTCTTAACTTTAAAGTAAGTTAAAGAAGAGATAACTTAATAAAGGGTTTAATAATTAATAAGATAAGTATAAAAAGAGAGTTAATAAGTATTAAGTATATATATATCCTTATTACTTATTAAAGTATTAATATATCTTTATTAATAAAGCACTTAATAACTAAACTTTAAGTAGGATAGTTACTAACTTTATAAAGAAGTAATATAAGAGAGAATTAGTAAATAAGATTAACTATTTAAAGATCTCTATAAAGAATTAATAACTCTTAAAGAGATATAGAGAGAAAATAGAAGTTAAAAAGGTAGTATTTACTATAACTTATATCTATAAGTTATCTAAATTAGTATTATTAAACTTAGAGTTAATAGTTTATATCCTAAATAACCTTAAATACTTTAAGACTCTATATAGCACTTATCATAAAAACTTTATCTTTATAGAATCTAAATTAATACTAATTAAAGATTATAGATCTATAATAGTAAATACTATTAAACCTAAAGATTATTTAGTAATACTATATCTCTTTAATACTATTTACTATAATACTATAATAAGTAATTTTATATTTAATAGATATTTAAAGAAAAAGAATATTTACTAAGATAATAGACTAAATAATTACTGCTTTTAATGATAAAATAGTATATTTATAGCTAAAGTACTTAATATCTATAATTAATATATTCTTAAGTATATACTAAAGAAGTCTTAAGTAGTATTCTATAATAATACTATACTAATCTCTCTATAATATAATATCTATATTATCTTTTTAAAAAGAAAGCTAAGAAAGGGTATTTATAGTAATTAGTATTCTTAACTTAGCTATATAGAATAAGCTATAATATACTATTTAGAGATAGTAATATATAGTATAAGAGTAAAAGGGGAAATATTTCTAATAATAGTAAACTATAATATATATAGCCTAGAGAAGATAATTTAATAAGTATAATAAATATCTAGAGAGTCTATTATAACCTTAAAGCTAGAAAAATAAATAGCTTTAGACTTTTACTTATTTAAATAAAAGTATAGAGGCTTTATAACCCTCTTACTCTTTATAAACTAACTATTAGGTTATATTTAGAATTATTATCTTAAAACCTGCTTAATTAGAACTTTAATAAAAGTGTTTACCTAATTTATTAACTTAGTTAAAAGGAAGTTAAAAGTTATAATTAAGGTCTTTAAATATAATAATAAGATCTTAAAGTACCTAGAAATAGAAAGTCTTATCTAGATAATAAATATTTAAATTAAACTATAAATACTAAATACCTAAGCTTAAAATAGGAGTAGAGAGAGGATTATAGTAGTTATAAAGATATAGGCTAGATATCTTTATTTATTATTAAAACTTTCTCCTTAGTTATAGCTAGAGATCCATATAGTAGTAATCTATATATATAACTATACTCTATTATAGTTAAGAGAATAAAAGACTCTATATAAACTTTTATACTAATCTATAAAAAGTAATACTACTATACTAAATATTATCTATCTATAATAATATAGTTATAAAGTATTTACCTTAACTATATAAGCTCAACTTTATAAAAACTATCTCTAGTGCTTTAACTCTAAAGCTTAAATTAAATACCTTATTAACTATATCTTATTAAACTTCTACTAAGTATAGTATTTAGTAAAGTAAGAAGTTATTACTATAAAAGATATTAGGTTTAATAAAAGTATAAAATTTAGTAATAATATTAATAAGTAGAAGAATAACTTTTAGGAAATAAACTAAGAGGAAATATATAACTACTATAATAATATTATTAAGTTAATAAAACTATAATAAATACTAAATCTAGATAATACTAAAGATAATAAAGAAGCTATATAGTTATTACTAACTAACTTAATAGAGACTAATAAGGTTAATATATTAACTAAGTTCTAGCTATAAAATAAGTTTAAATACTTTTAAGCTTAGTTCTAACTTATTATTCTACCTTAATCTCTATTTTTATTATTTTTTTAAGTAACAGAGAATCTTAAGATAAAAGAGAGAGGGGTTATTATTACTAAATCTAAGAGATTTAGAATTAATTTAAGAACCTTTTATAAAGCAGTATTTCTAGTTAGTATAAAGCTAAGCAAATTAATTAAGTAGTGAGATAACCTCTATATCTATCTATAATCTAGCTAACCTAAAGCTAGTAAAAGGTATAACTAGGTATTAAGTCTTAAAGCTAGAAGCTCCCTACTTAGTTCAATAATATTAAATAATTCTGCTAAGAATAGGTTAAAGAGGTATTTAAAAGAAACTTACTAGAGAGATTTACTATTATTACCCTTATTTTATAGCTAACTAGCTAGTTACCTATTAGGAAATAAGTTTAGAGAAGCTGAAAAATTATATCTAAATAGTTATAAACTATTAAATTTATAGATTAAAGTGCTTAGTATAATAGTATAAGATTATAAAGTTCTTAGATACTACTAAGTATATATCTATAAGCTAGATAAGTATAAAAAACTTATTAAAGTTAAAGTAAAACTTATTATTAAAGGAGATTAATAGCTTTATAATTTAAGGAATATCTATATTACTACTTTAGCTAGTATATCCTTTAGAACCCTTATTATAGTTATAAACTAGTTTAATATAAACCTTCTATAATATAATATAGTTAATACTTTTATTCACACTAATTTTAATAAAGAAGTTTATATAGAGATAGTACTAGGATATTAAAAGAGTAGATATATTCTAAAGTTACTTAAAGCCCTCTATAGACTTTACTATTCACTATTTCTATAGTAATAATACCTAAAAATAAATCTTATAGTAAGTAAGTTTAAGTAAGTAGTTAGTAAAAACTATTACTAATATAATAGTAAGATTCTATTCTTCTTTTATATTAATAACTATATATTTATATATTCCCTTTCTAAAGAGATTAAGGTAAGATAGCTAATTAGTAAACTTTAACTATAATCCTACTATTACGCTAACACTATAACCCACAAAGCGGCAATATACATACTGCAATTAATAGATATATATAAGGTTACGTAACCTATCACAGAGCATATATATATAGTTTAATACTACTGCCTATATAGTTAAGTGGAACTTCTAAATAGATATATATTAACTTATAGGCTTTTAATATATATATATAAAGGGAAAGCCTAGAAGCTATTTAATATCTCTTAAATAGTATAAGAGAAGTTTACCTTATCTAAAAGAGTAAGCCTATTATAATAATTAACTATAATATCTATAGTATAGAAAAGGTCTACTACTAAGTATAATAAGCTCTATAAGAGTTTATTAAGTATATAAAGCTAGGTAAATATATTACCCTAGACTTCTATAATTATAATAAAGAATATAAAGAGTATTACTTAGTGCTTTTTATAATAGATTAGTCTATAATATATATTTAGAATTTCTATCTTATATAATAAGGTATAGATAAGCTTTTTATAGTAATTAAGGATTACTTAATAATACTCTTAATATAATATAGAATATATATAAAGGTAATTAAAACAGACTCTAAGCTTATAAAGTATCTATATATTATTACTGCTATTAAGATATAAGATATTTATCTTAAGCTCTCTATTATTAATACTTAAGTATAGAATAGTAAAGTAGAATAAGTTAGTGCTATAATTAAGGAGTATATAAGAACTATAGTAATAAGTATAAAGCTACTAGATATATTATAGCCTAAGATAATAAAGTTATCTACCTATCTATATAACTATATATCTATAATAGTAAGAGGCTAGTAAATACTCTATAAGCTATTCTATAAACACTTCTAGGTAAGTAAGTCTACTAACTATATATACTTTAACCTTTTATATCTATATATCTATAGCTATAAAGTATTTACTATAATAAAGAAAGCTTAACTTAAGTAATAATACTATAAGAGACTTATACTATATATATTTATTAGCTTCCTAGTTAGCTATATATTTAGTAACTCCTTTTATATATAGAATCTACTATATATAGAAGTATTTACTATATATAATATAATATTTAATAAGAAGAAGTTTTTTAATAGTAACCTAAAGGGGCTTATTAAAGAGTTCTAGTATATAGATCTTACTATAATATAAGAGCAGATTAACTAGCTAATTAGTAAGAGCTATATATAAGCTATACTATAAGATACTAATAAGAAGATAGATAAGGTAGTTAAGTATAATAACTATACTAATAAGTATATAAAAGATCTAGAAGCTATAGTACTAAAGAATATAAATATAACTATATTATTACTACTATAAAGCTTAGTAGCTCTAGCTACTACTACTATACTAAAAATAAATAATACTTCTATCTATATAAATGCTTATTTTAAACTAATAACCCCTCTAAAAACCCTACTAATAGTGTTTTTCACAGCTCTATAAAATATATTAATAAGTATAAGGGGATATAGGAAAAGGTATAACTACTTTTTAAAATATATAAATAAAAATAGATAATATAAATTATTATTACTCTAGTACTACTATATACTATAAACCTTATTTAAAGCTGCCTTTTTAGTAAGCTATATATAGCTATATTAAAAGTATAAAACTATATAATTAGAAGATAGCTCTATAGCCTAGAGCACCTAGACTAATTACCTACTAAGTATATATATAGAGTAAGATATCTCTAAAACTTTAATAGGAGTAGGTTATATTCTTAAAGTAGCTATAAATAAGATAGATCTATAATAGTAAGTATCTATTATAGCTAAAGAATAAAGATTAGAGAGTATAAAGTGCTATAAAAGTATTATAGTATATAGTAGTCTAAGTAAATTAGATAAAATAGCTATTCTATTAAGTTATGTTTAGTCTAAGTTACCTCCTCTATCTATATTTTATAATTAGTTAGTACTATATAATAGGCTTATAAAACTATATCTATTTATAAAGGAATTTTGAGAGGTTAAGAAATCTTACTTAAGAGATATAAAGTATTATAGTTCTAGTATAAAGTAGTAAGGTAGAAAGCTTATAGTTACTAAGTGCTTAGCTACTACTAGGTTTATATATATAAACTTAATAAATATTGAGTTTATAGTTATAACACAGCCCCCTGTAAAAAAGACTATGACAAATTCACCCAGTTTATAGGCATAATTTGGGAAATACTATAGAGGCACTTTGACCTATACCCTCTACCAGTTAAGGATAATAATACAGAAACCTAATATATTTCTACTAGCAAGTAAACCCTTATATAAAGTTAGATATATACTCTAGCTAAATAAACTAGTAGAATAGTAATAGTATAAGCAATGCTATACTATATATAATAGGGCTAATTATATTAGAGCTAAGTAGGCTACTAAGGCTCTTATAGCCTAGAAACACCTTCTAGTAAGGTGCTGCAAAAAACGCCTAAAAGGTAAACCTTCTAGCAAGGTAAACACTACTATATAAGATATCTGATAACTTCTCGCTTAAAAGTTAACCTTCTAGTAAGGTATATATAAGAGATAACTCCTTAACCTTCTAAGAGGTTCTTATAGCTAGAAGCATAAAAAGCTCTACTATAAGCAGGGCTTTATGCCTATCTCTCTTTCTTATTCTTATCCTATAACCTATAATAAGTCCTCTAAGATATTAGTACTAGACCTAGCATATTAATATGCTAGTTATATATAAGGTATGCCTGTTAGTATTAATAATGCGTAAAAGATTATATAAGATTTTAGTATTAATATAATTAATAAAACACTCTGTTTTATTAAGCAGCCCAGATAATACTAATAATATATTATTAGTATAGCTCTTAGAAGAGCTCTTATTAATACCCCTATAGGAGATAACTAGATATATAATAATATTATATATAAACGAGTAAATATAGTATTAGAAGTTAATTAGGTTATTATATATCCTATATATTAGCCCTTCTTTAAACAGGCCCTCTATAATGCTAAGGTTAAGGCAGCCCTATAGGGATTAGTGAGTATAGCTTATACTAAACAGAGAGAGTATTGCTAATAATAGTAAAGCTGTAAAGGTATTAGCCAGCCTAATTAAATAAGGGGACTAGCAGACAAAGCAGTAATAGAGATAGTATTAGTAGCATAGGTGATAGGCAAGAGGACAAGTTAATAGATATTATTATTAAACTGCAAAGTTGAGGATTATAAGGCTATAGATAGGTATATATAAGTATAGCTATAGTTAGGATAGGTGGTTAGCAAGATTATATAACTAAAGGCTGTGTGTATTATTAGAAGGCGTGGTGCAGAGTTAGAAGGTCTATTATAAAGCAGGTAAAATCACTATATAGTAGCCAGAGGCCACTTAATAAATATAAGTAGTTAGTAAAGTTTAAAGTAAGACTTATAATCTAAGGTAACTAATAAGCAAAAAATATATAGAATATATATATAGTAATATTTATAGATATACTTTTCTAAGTATTAATAGTTATAGCTACTTATTTTAATATAGAGCTATTATAATATAATACTATAAATATATTTATATATATATCTATTAATAAAATAGTATTTATAAGTATACTACTAGGCTACTACTATAATAGTAAGGTTCTA
>JAVHLV010000174.1:0-140054 GCA_036785495.1 Colletotrichum neosansevieriae | reverse complement strand
TATATTAAATAGATATATTTAGATAACCTTAAATATACTAGATTTAAAGTATTTTAGAGTTAATTAGCAAACTTAGCTAGTTATACTAAATTATACTATATTATGCTATATTATATTAAAACTAAAGGGGTATATCAAATTAACCCCTTAGTATATATAGTAATATGCTAAGTATGTGCAAAAGTAGCAGTAACTATGGCGTAATAGCGTGACATAGATATTAGCCACTTTTAGGCGTAAATAATACGTGGATCCATGCGCAGAGATTTCCAGATAGCTACACACTTAATACATTATCATTTTTGCACCCCATACTGTATGATTCGACACCTGGCGTAACTGTATGGAAAAAAATCGTTTTGAGCCACTGGTCGCTGCGGACTTCCGTATGATGCCAATGGATGACGGGGCGGTACTAAGGTAGGTACCTAAGGTAAGGTGCCAAATGCAAGTGACGAGCTGGTCGACTTATCACCGATATTAAGTCCGTGGATTACCTCATTCACTCGTTTCAGTCCAATACGGGCACCTACACTAAAACCTCCTGACATTCGTCTCCATGGGCAATGAGCCTAAGTCCGTAGTTGGTCTGTCACGGTGCAGCACCGAATAACGTCGATATGATACTATCGCACCTCGGGTACCCTTAGACGCTGCAATCCCTCGTCTGCCTGCGCCTAACCCGGCGATCCCGTCTCCGTGGCGGCCTTCCAGCATTTCTTCGTCCAAGACACCTTGATGTGGCTTGTTTTCGCGCCAATCCCAGGTTCATTTACATCATCGATATCGGACAACTATCGAGTTTCCTCATACTCTTCAAGTCCCTCATTTCATCCCACGTGAGTTCCAACATAAAACAGAACCCCAGATGTTTATTTAGCCTGAGATAGCGTCTTAAGTCCGTCGACTCCATGTGCCTTGCATAACCTTTTCAAACGACCCAGTATACTTGCGGACTCCGCAGCCGCTTCCTCCATATGCCTTGGCGGAGTACATCGGCATCCATGTTCACGGTGACATCTTCGTGGTATAAGAACTTGAGAGGTTCCTTCATTCACAGCATTGGAAAAGCTTCTATTAGAATATCAAAGCATAAGGCACTTCTCAACGACCTACAACACCACTCTCACTATCCCCGCGAAATGTCTCGTCTGGCTCCATACCTCGAGGAACACAAGAACACTACTGGTCCCGGCGATGCTCGTCCCTCAGCCATCAAGATCATCGAAGATCAGGGCCTCGTTGGAAAGTGGGTTGGCAAAGTCGTCCTCGTGACTGGCTGCTCACCCGGTGGCATCGGCCCCGAAACCGCTAGGGCTCTGCATGTCACCGGCGCCGATGTTTATATCACAGTCCGTGACGTGTCGAAGGGCGAGCAAGTGGCCAAGGACATCCTCTCCGACGGAAAGCCCGGCAAGGTTGAAGTGATCAAGCTCGACCTGGGCTCCCTTGAGAGCGTCAGACAAGGCGCCGAGGAGTTCTTGAGCAAGTCGAACAAGCTGAATGTTCTCGTCAACAATGCCGGTATGCCAACTGCTCTGAAATCAATCACAATCACTAATAACATCAGGTGTCATGGCTTGCCCCAAGGGCAAGACCGCAGATGGCTTCGAGACGCAGTTTGGCACGAACCACTTGGGTACTTCCTGCACTTGGGGCAAGTAATCTCAAATACTAACGCCCAGACAGGCCACTTTCTCCTCTTTCAGCTTCTCAAGCCCGCCCTCCTCGCCGCCTCAACGCCATCGTTCAACTCCCGAGTTGTTTCCGTTTCTTCTTTGGGCCACCGCCAAGGCCGAATCCAATTCGAAGATTTCAACTTCGACAGCAAGGTCGAGTATCACCCGTGGACCGCCTACGGACAGTCCAAGCTGGCGAACATCCACTTTGCCAACGAGCTCGACCGCCGGTACGGCGGTCACGGTATCCACGCATTGAGCCTCCATCCCGGCGGCATGGCCACACCCTTGCAACGGTACTCGCCTGATTTGCAGAAGCAACTTCAGACGCCCGAGGTACAGGCGTTCCTTAAGGATACGTCTCAAGGCGCGGCCACGTCGGTGTGGGCTGCTGTTGCCAAGGAATTCGAGGGCAAGGGAGGAAAGTATCTCGAGGATGTTGGTGTTGCGGAACAGGTCGCTCCTGATGTACAGCTTGGTGGCCCTGGGTATATTCCAGCTGCATTCGATGCGCCCACGGAGAAGAGACTTTGGGTTGAGAGTCTGAAGCTTGTGGGTGTTGAGGATGATGCGTGAGAAACTGGGGAATGACTTATACGACAAGTTGCACGCAAAAACTTTGTTCCTCAAAACTTCCATCATGAACTTACTGCGTAGAAGCCCTCCAAGGGCTTGCCTCAGATATAGAGGCCCTCAAGCAACAATGCCAAATCAAACAGATGTCGATTCCCAAGAGCCCAACGCCCTTTTTAGCCTCGGTAGTAAAGCCAGTTGCGCAGTCAAGAATTAGTACAGTGAATCCGAGATAAATAACGAGCTCGGAGAACCGCATGAGTCGTCCGGATCGCCGCCGCTAAGAACGGGCCGCACTGCCCCCACCAACAGAAAACGTCCCCGCCATCGCCCATGACGTCCTCACATCCTGATAATCAAAACCCCCTAAAGCTCCTTTCTCTCGCTTTCAGTTTTTATATCTCAGACCTCGTCAAAATTTCGGAAGCAATCGATTCAGAATGGCGGACACAGGCATGCACTACGCCCACTGCGGCGCCAACGACGGCTGCAAGCTCGCCTTCCAAACCTCTCTGCCCCTCACCGACGGCGGAGCCGCCTCCGCGACGCAATGCGTTCTCCTCATGCACGGCTTCAGCGGTTCTAGCGACTACTTTTACCGCAACTTTCGACCTCTTATCGATCGCGGCCTCTGGGTCATTGCCCCGGACATGCGCGGGCACGGCAAATCCGACCGCACGCGCGGCGGCTACCACGTCGCCCGCCTGGCCGCCGACCTACACAACCTCGTAGCCCACCTCCGTCGCGCGGCCCCACAAGTCCGCATCGTGCCCGTCGGATGTTCCATCGGTGCCGCTGTTCTCTGGACCTACGTCGAGCTGTTCGGATGCGCCGACTTCTCGGGCTTTGTGTTTGTTGACCAGGCGCCGTTGCAGGACCGGTCTGTATTCGACGGGTGGGATGAGAGCAAGGCGCACACGGGGTGCTATGATGAGAAGAGCATGCTTGGAGCGCAGAAATTCTGGATCAACGAGTCCAAGGCCGCGCACGTGGATCTTGTCGATGGCTGTTTGGGATACCGTGCCAAGCCGGACCCCAAGGACGACGTCTCGCCGGAGAAGAGGCAGGAGGATGAGGACTTCTTCACGGGAATCAGTGCGCTTTGCGACCAGACGTGGTTGGCGAGGTTATTGGCTGATCACACGCGGTATGATCACCGCGAGGCGATTGAGATGATTAGTGTGCCGACGCTGGTTATGGCTGGACGGCGGTCCGGATGCTTCCCGCTGGAGGGCATGCTTGAGACCGTGAGAAGGGTGGAGAAGAACAGGCCTGGGCTGGCGAAGGGTTTGATCTTTGAGTCTGGGCATTGGTTGTTTTATGAGGAGCCGGAGAAGTTTAACAAGGAGCTTGGAGATTTTGTTGATCAGAGTACTCGGTGAGGGATCACCAGTATGGAGGAAGCGCTCATTGAGGAACCAGGTAGTCGCGACAGTTGGGAACAGAAGGAAGGAAAAATTTATATACCTGGCCAAGGTATTATGTAAATGCGAAAACGCTACGAACAAAAAGCTCAATGCTCATCCATGTAATGCTCCCAGATTTCATTTCAATGTTGTGTTGATCGTGTATAAACATGATGCCCTGACTGTAGACGGCATTGTTGATCTCATTACAGATTTTCCTTGTTTTCCTTAGTAGACGGGAAGAAGCTGAACAACAGAGCAACCAACGATGGGCCTCTGTCCCGCTTGCTTGAAACTCAGAGCAATGGGGACGCCAGCCTGGTACGCGTCGCCCTTGCAGGCCATGAAATCGCCGTTCTGGTACTCCAAACCAGAAGAAGAGACCGAAACACCAGTCGTGGCAGCGGAGCACTGCAGCTTGACGACATTGACACTCGGAACGGTTGCTGTGCCTCCGGGGGTGACAATCAACCCAGCAGAGGGCGACGACTCGTCGGAGAAGTGGGCCACGCCGACGGTGTCGTCGGAGACGCGGAAGATGCTACCCTGACCAGCGGAAGTGAATGTAAGGTTGGCGGTGCAGTCGGCGTTGGCTGTGTAAAAGACCTCTTGGCCCTGGAGACTGGGCTCGAAGTCGATGGTAGAGAAGGTGACGTTGACTGAGAGACGGAAAGCTTCGGGGTAGCTGGTCTGTCTGGCGGGAATGCTAGTGGCCATCGCGGCGGAGGCGAAGACTGCGGCCTTGATTAGAGCTTGCATGACCATTTTGAACGAGTTGTTCTGATAAGTGAAGAGTGAGGTTGTTATGAATGATGTTGAGTCCTGGATGTAAGTGTGACTTGACAAAGATATCGCGACTCATTCTTCAGAACTCATCTGTACCTTATGTGTGAAGTTTACGTTCGTTCATCGTCGATGCAACGTTCCAAATGTGGCAATCTCAAGTCACTTGAGCCCTTTGACACTGTTAACCTAGGATCCTTCAAGCCTAGGATCCGTCAAGCCATCTATTTACGTGGATCTCACGGCTCCGTAGGATATCTGTCGGGTCTATCAGCCTTAACGCCGTATCTAGTGCTGCGGCCGGCTAGTGGCCGCTGATCCTTGAGGCTGGGTAGTCCTAGTGCTTAGGGAAAGCGAGTGCCGGCGGCCCGGTCAGACGTTCGGAGGTTGATCTGAGGTCATGGCCCCGCTTGCTCCGAGACGGCGGGACACTCGCCGGCCGAACCGATTCCTGGGGTCGGCATCATCGTGCCGACTTTCCACGTAGAAGACATGTCAATGTTACATGTGGTTCTCAAATTTCCCCTTTCAGAATCCGTGTCTTGTAGCTCCGTGTGTCTCGTCAACGCTCTTGTTCGGGATCTCACATTCCCGCGGATATTACGGCCACGCGCTATGCCTCGTATTTCCTACCAAGCAGGTAAGACATTCAGTAGCTGAACCTCACCTACTTTGGCAAGCGTGGTTCGCATTCCACCTCATGTAACGTTTTGTTTTCCCCTTCTTCTTGGGATGACACTAGCTGGGCTACGATCGCAATACCGGTTTGCCTGGAACGCCAGCGGCATGTCAGGACGGATCCATCGCCTGGATCTCGTGTCAGATACAAGCCACGTTCAGATTCGGGTGGCTTACACTTGGCTTTGCAGGTGCTGCTGCGGTCGCATCAAACTGACGAGCGTGCGGTTCTCCAACAAGGGCTTGGAGGATGAAACCGATGTTGTGAGTGTTGCAATGTTGTGATCAGCGACTTAAGGTCGCTAAAATTATTGATCATTCTTCCCTAACACTAGGAATCTCCCCTTCCCCGATGACGCCACGGAAGACGCTCTTGAATCCTTCGGTCGCGCGCTACTTCCACCACTACGTCACATGGAATTGCACCTTGGGATAATCTCAACGACGCTCTGCGGTTCTTGAAGAAGGACTTCTGGAGACTCGTCTTGGACAGCCCGCTGCTGCTTGTTGCTACTTTGACTCTGCCGGCACCAGCTAGACGACTGCCTGCTCCGTCTGCGAATAGGGACTTACGGCACCTAGCAGCACCATCTCAATACCAGCTCGTCTGCGCGGCTGTACTCTGCACACAAGCAACTCCAGTACAGTTGTCGAACTCGGCGGGATTTTTGAATTATTTCGCTAAAGTCAGCTTGAACCAAGAAGAATACAAGAAATATGTAGCTAGGAACGGCATGAGACCGAGATTGGTAGAAGGCGCAAGGTCCATCCGCGAACTGGCCGCACAAAAGGAGCTTATCCGATGGGGTGTGTTAACCCCTGTAACTTCCTCGGGACACCTCAACTAGAGCTTAAGTCACTGATAATCTGTCTTTGGAAGTTTGGGAAAGCTTAAGTTCATCTTGGAAACTGGAAAAAGCAACATAACCTGTGCTTAAGTAGACTCATTTACCTTCTGTCCTTGTCAAAATCACAGAAGACTGTACGTGCATACGGGCAGGTCTTCTGGGCCAGAATCCAGGTGAAGGCGGTGATGAGGTACTCAGTTATGTACAATCGAAGGATAGCGATAGCGGAGGGCGATGGTGCCGGATACTAGAGGCGAGTTCCTGATCTCAAGCAGCATATTGCGACAAATCATTGCCACGATACCGATTGAGCCATCGCTAGCGATATTTTTCGGGTCAGTTGATTTGATACAAATGTCCCCAGCCTCATCACTAATGCCACCTGCCTCCCGAACATTTGCCAGGGTAAACTGGCATCGGAGATAGTCTCTGATAGGGAGCGTAGCTGAATTCTTGGCGGTAGTTCTCACAGTCTTCGGAACTTTGCTTTCCCTTCCCAGGTCCGGGCGGTTCCGAATCAGTGAACGTTGTATTTGTTGTCCTGCTAGGGAGGCAAGTGCGCATTACAAGGCTTGTATTGCGGACTGCTGAGATAGATGTTGACCTCGTTCGTAGGCCGGCTCAAGGGTCATGCCCATCTCACCAAAGTACACAGCAATCTCCTTCCGTAAAGTATTCAGGTTTTAGTACTGATTGAAGTTACTAGAGCTGATTTTATTTTCAAGCGCTGGGATGTTTTGATGCAGCGCGTTCTATACAAGAGCCTTGTTCTCTGTCTGGCCGTCACGTTAGTGTGTATTGACACAATACACATACTTCAGTAGGGGCTGCATCCTACCTCGATCGCATGATCGGTCGGACAACTCTTCTCGCTACCGCCTTTTGGTTGGGTCTCCGAGTCACGGAAACCGGAGATACAGCAACGCTGCCCATCTCTTTCGAGGCAAGCCTTCTTGAGCGTGTTGTATAAACGACTCTTCAGGTCAGATTCGATTTCGAAGTCGGCCACCTCAAGCTGGGGAAAAGGTTGGTCATCCAGCACATGCTTTGCTGTGGATTACTATGCTATTATAAGTTGCTGCATAACCCATAGCATGAACAGCAATTACCCAATTCTTTATTATACTTTTTTTTTGAATCAAGCAGATTATTGCGCAATTTTTCATAGCCTCTGCCAGTCTTTGTCCATGGTGCGAATCATCGCAAATATCCTGTTCCGCCCAGGTACTAGCAGCGCCTCCAGGAAGGCCTTGAAAATCCTGCTCGTAACCATCGCAGACTTCGGTAGCTGATCTTGCCGCAGTTGCACTGGACGTCGCCCGAGGAAGTTCTTCATGATATTGCTATTGATCGGATGGTGGATATCCCGCAAGCAATAGAAGATTAGCCATCTTGGGATGGCGGGTATTGTTTTCCGAACGAGTTGCGACAGGCTACTGATGCGAAATTCTTGATGCTTCTATTTGCGCGTACTAAATATGAATTTGACAAGCTTCTATGGCTTGAACCGTAAGCGTCAGGGTATTTACGAATGAAAGGACAAGACAAAAGAGTAAACCAGACGTTGGACCAAAGATGAGAAGACCAACCACAGAGGAGAACCTGTTGGGGGTAACCTTCCGTCACCGCCGTCGCTGTCGCTGTCGCTGTCGCTGTCATGCCTAGCCCTATCCTTCTCCATCCTTCTCCAAGTATTCAATTTTATATGAGGAACTCATCAACAACTCAAAGCCTTTCATCAAATAACCACAATGAAGTCATTCTTTCGACCAATGCGGTCGTTCCTCCAGCCCCAGACCTTAGCTCTTCAATCCAGGACTGGGCAGAAGACGTTCGCATCACTCACACATCAACCCCAACCGACCGACCCCGCTGTCATCCGGCCCTCGCTAGCCGAAGTGCGCAACAACCGTCTTGCGTCGCGCAACCTCGAGCTTGCCGTCAGGCACTTGCATTCCGACGGTGTAGTTGTCGTAGAAGATGTTGTTCGCCACAGAGATTTAGACGCCCTCAATGAGAAGATGGTTGAGGATGCGCGATACCTACAATCCCTGGGTGACGCGGGACCTTTCAATTACAACCTCGGCAACCTCCAACAAGACCCGCCACCGGTGGCCGAATAC
The DNA here is from genome assembly GCA_036785495.1 of Colletotrichum neosansevieriae. NCBI lineage: Eukaryota > Fungi > Ascomycota > Sordariomycetes > Glomerellales > Glomerellaceae > Colletotrichum > Colletotrichum neosansevieriae. The sequence goes on along the minus strand of JAVHLV010000174.1, from coordinate 131,964 downwards.
TTTTATAGGTCTATTTTCACGAGTAAGGCGTAACGGCGTTTTTAAAGCATGGAGAATTGAGTTCACTCAAATAAACGCAGATCCCGTTGCAACTCAAATCACGTCCACCGTCCTCGGCCCCAGGCCCAAGTGGACGTTCTGCTCGGCCAACTCAGCCATGCCTCCGCTGCCGGGCTGCTCGCCTCAGCGACAACCTGTCCACTCAGACGCAGACTTTGCGCACCCGTCGCATCCCTTTGCCTTGGTAATCAACGTCCCTCTCGTGAGCATGACGCCCGAGAACGGGTCCACGGAGCTCTGGCTCGGCACCCACACGGCCGATGTCTCGTGTCAAGAGGGGAAGCACGGCGACAGGGCCAGCGGTCGCATCAGGGAAGATCTGCTGGCCGAGAGGCGGGGTACCAGGGGGCCGTGCCAGCCTGGGGTCAAGAAGGGAAGCATTGTTGTGAGGGATCTGAGGCTGTGGCATGCTGGCATGCCCAACATGACCGAGGAGGCGAGGGTGATGCTTGCCATGATACACTTTGCGCCGTGGTATCGCAACCGGATGAGGCTGCAGTTCGGTCAAGACATCAGGCCGGTGTTGGCTGGGTTGACGTCGCAGTTGGAAATGCCGGTGGATTGGATCGGCAAGGACGAAGCTTTGAAATCGTACCTCGGACGTGGGTTTGGGAACAGCTATGATTTTGATCAAGAAGTGTAGCATGTAAACTGCAAAAGTGTCGACTCATAAAAGAAAATCAATGGATATCACGTTTTCTAGCATAGGGCGAGGTTACTGCGATATTCATTGCCTTTTGGAAATCTATCAGAGGAGTCCTCACCCCTGCACTGGGATGGGACTGCCCGTCCTCCTGTTATACTTGCAGAGGTATGTTCAAGTCCTCATGCCTTCTCGGTCTGTACTGTTGAAAGGCGAGTCTCATTCCCGAGACCGGCCTGATGCCATTCCCACAACGCTACGCCATGCAAGTTTCCCGTACTGTCGACCCGGTTTCGAAACAGTTTGTCTAAGAAGAGTCCCCTTCTGACCCCTCATCTAACGTCTGGCCATTAACATTGGCCTCCTCCTCCGCGGTGGTGAGGCCCTTTCTGATAGCCAGCACGTTGTCTACAATGACCGCGTCGATACCCTCCTTCACTTGACGCTGCGAATTATTAAAATCTATCGCCATTGAGGGAAACCGGTAGAGATTGACACTTACCTGAACCATGATGGGGTTGTTGTTCAGCGTTCCGTAACTGACACACAGCAAACCGCTCTCCTTGACGACCCTGACCAGACGAGGGCTGTTGATGAGCGGCTCAGCGGCGCTAACGATGCCGATCAAGTTCCAGCGACTAGCGAATCTGATGGCCTCCTGCAGCGACGAAGCCCTGATGTCACCGACAGGGCAGGTTCCCGCATCTGTCAAGAACATGATGGGGATCGACGGCTGCTTGAAGCTGAGACACAGGCAGATGTCGGGGTTGAAGGAAGAGAAGATGATGTGTCTGTTGCCAGCGAGGTCGTAGACCTTGGACAGGACCGTGTCGCAGAAGGAGTTGAGCTCGACGGCATAGGTATCCATCTCCTGCTCTTCACTTTCATGAAGCATGGGGTATTTCATCTCGATGTTGAAGCCGATGTGCTCGGGGAGCTGGCGGAAGAGGTCCTCCAAGGTGGCAAAGGGAGCCTGGATGAAGTTGCCGCGCGAGTTGGCCTTGTAGCCCTTGGTCTTGAAGTCGCGAGTGTGCTTCATGCGCTCATCAAGGCCGTTCCCATTCAGGCCCTCACCAGCATATCCCATAGATAAAGACCGTTGTCTGGGCCCTGGGGCATTGTTGCGAACCCTTTCAACATTCTCATTGATGGCGTTGACACCATTGCTTTGGCCGTTGGGGCGTTTGGAGTCGGGGTTGATATGAAGGAATTGCTCCAAGGTGAGCGTGTGCACTGGGGCATCAATACCCGTCTCACTGACAAGGAAGTCATGGTAGATAACTGGGACGTGGTCCTTGGTGAGCTGCACATCAAACTCGACATACTGGGCGCCTAGGTTGGCTGCTGCAATAAAAGAAGGTACCGTGTTCTCTCCGAGCTGGAGAGACTTGTTGCTCGTCAGGTTCTTACCCATGCCGCGGTGACCAATGACCATCGTTGAAGCAAGCTTCTTCCAGTATGTCTGCTGGGAGTTGATCTCCATGTTGGGATGGGAGAAGGGAGTGACAACCAGGAAGTTGAAGTTGACAGTGCCAATCATCTCTAGGTTGCCGCCCATGATGGGAATGCAGACGTCGCCCTGTAGGTTCATCCGCTTGGTGCCGATTGTCGGCTTGATGTGGGAGAGCAGAGCAACAGCACGTCCGATCTTGTTCTTCTCGTTTCCAGAGTACGTCGGAACAATATCAAACATGATTTTGACCTGGGAGGGGTCCTCAGCAGTGAAGACAATCGGTTCAGTGGAAATGTTCTCGTGGACGGGCAAGTCGACAATAGTCGGTTCGCCTTGGGCGCCGCTAGCTGAGACCACGATAGACAGAGCTGTGTCTAGCTCCGTCAAGTGGGCCTCAGTCAAGGGCACACGGTCGAGCTTGACTGCCTCAATATTCTTGCGCATGTCCATGGATCCGAGGCTGACCAAGACCATGCTCTTCTTGGTGAGATATCGATGGCCGAAGGTCTTGACAGGCTCGAGAGGTCGACTGGTACCAGTTGATTTGCGGCCGTCGAGCGAGGTGTTATTCTCAGGGGATGAGGAACGAGAGTTCTCACCCGAGACCTTCAGCTCCTTCGTGGTCTGAACGAGGTCGGCAGCAGGCTGGGTCGCAAGAAGCCTAGCAATATCCAGATGACCACGCAGAGCAGCGTGCTCCTTGGCGGTCCAGCCAGAAGAATCAGCCTTGGCAATCTCGGCTCCGGCGTCGACAAGAAGCTGCACCATAGATAGGTGACCGTCGACAGCCGCAACGTGAAGTGGCGTCCAGGCGTACGTGTTCTCAGCGATCTCAATATCAGCCTTTTGCTCGTCGGTACCCTTCAAGAGCACCTTAGCAATTTCGCCGTGGCCAAAGCGAGCGGCTAGATGGAGTGCGGTTTCACCCGTCTTATCCTGCCAATTAATGTCCACGCCGGCCTCGACGAGCATCTCCACGATGACCTTGTAGTTAGACTTGGTGGCCAAGGCCAACACGGCGCCAGACTTGGACACCAATCTTCTCATCTCGGCCTTGTGGGCATTGACGCCCTGCCAATTCTCACCCTGAAGAAGAGCCTGGGTAGTCAAGGGGTGACCACCAACAACAGCCAAATGTAGGGGCGCATAACCGTCGTTGTCCTGCCACTCGGGGGCGTCAATGCCGCTCTCGACATTGAACTGACCCCACTCCTGCATCTTTGCCATGATGATCTGGCAGACGACCACAAAGCCGAAGCGAGCGGCATAGTGCAGCGGCTTGCGGCCGAAAGAGTCCCTGCTGCTGAGCCCCTTTCGGTGCTCAGGCTTCAGGGTATCGAGGAGGTACATGAGGATCTGGACTGCCTCGTCGTCCTTTCCGAGGAGCTTGGTCTCATTTTCGTTGAGTGCACGAGGAGCATTGGTCTGCTGAGAAGTTGCTGGCTGGAGATCATGAGAAGTAAACTGAGTGCCAATCGGGAAAGGATAAGATTTCGGCTCGTTATCAGGGACGTTGGACTTGGTGCGACCAATGTGAATGACAAGGCGGTGAATGCAGTTGCGCCCGTTGATGTCGTCAGGCTCATGAATCGAAGGCAGCTGTTCCAGAAGGTAAGCAATGCTAGTCTTGGATCTCGCTGCGATGGAGCGCTGCAGCAAGTTAAGCAGCAAGCTGTGGGAGGCGTGCTCGCCAGTCACATTACCCTCCTCCAAACCGGCTTTCAAAGACTCGACATTATCGCTGCGAATTGCTTGATCCAAGGTGTCGAGCAAGCTTTGCGACAAGGTCAACATGGCCTTGGACGACGCGCGACCCAGCGACCGCACCGATCTGTCAGACCTAGAGTCGTCGATATTCCGAGCATCGCCCAGGGCTGAGATCCACTTGTTGATTTCAGTGAGCAGACGTGTACTCGTCGTGTCCTTGGCGAAGGGCAGCGGATCGACCTTTGTCGAGATGTAACGATGCTGGGAAGCGCTCTCGGGGACCTTCTTATCGAGCTTCTTAGTGATTTTAACGAAGCCCCTGCGGTTGATCTCTGAGAACCAGTTCAGGTTGCGCAGTTGCACGCGCATCTCGTATAAGGCGCCCATGAGCTCCTCAATCTCGTCCTCGTCTAGGTTGGAAACGACATCGGGGACGCGGCCGTAGCGGTCGCGCAGCAGGCTGAGGCGACGAACGGCCTCGCCGAGCTTGCGGTTGTAGAAGGCGTCGACATCCTCGAGGTTGCGGTCCAGGGCGAAGAAGAATTCTGCAAAAAAACACACATGGTCAGGGGATGGGCTGCTCCCACACAGCAAGGTCTCTGGTCCAGTTCCGCCCACCTGCTAAGTCCACCTTCTCTCCATTCTTGGCCGACTGGGCGGCGGCCTTGATGAGCTTCTTGAGGCCCTTGTAGTTGATGTAGAAGGCCGCCCACTCGGGGACTTGGTTGCGGGGTAGACTGCGACCGTGTTAGCGACTCATTTTCTTCTTCAAATGAATGACAATCCAAATGAGCTGATTTGGTCTTATCAGGGAATTTTCCGCACTTTCTGCCGAACTTCATGATGGTGAATGATGTCTAATTCCGGTTATCAGGGGAGGTTACGATTGTGGCGTTCCGTAGTAGAGATGTTTCAAAGACTGGTGTAGAAAATAAACAAAGTGTTGCTGATGAGAGAACAACGATGGTCGGAAAGAATGAAAAACAACGAGCAGCTGCTTAAGTGCAGATGTACTCGAGGCCAGAATCAATCATTTTCTCGAGGGTATCTTAGTTAGCTCAGGATTGATTGTTTCTTTGGTAGTAGCGAAGCTTAAAGCAGTTTCGAAGGTAGCTCGCAACCGTGGCTGTACCTCAAGTTGTCTCCGGTAGCTGTCGGTGCAGAATCACGAGAATCCTGTCGATTTTTGCAGAACAAAAGAGCTCCACATCCAGCTCGCCATTGATTGAAGGAAGAAGGAGGATATGATCTCACGGCAGGCAGAGATTCGAGAGAAACAGCTTTCTGGGTCCAGGGGAGCATCGGTCGGTGGGTTGGAGGGGGATTATGAACGAGCCAGAGCAGACCGACCCGGACGTGGATTGAAAAGTGACGGAAAGAGAAAACTGAAGAGGTGTGTCTCACCTCCACTACGGAGGGGCTTGTAGCTGGGTCCAGGCTACCAAGTAGCTCTGCGCCGGCGGAAAAGTATAGCTGGAGCAAAGTAGATGTGAGAAGTGACTACCGAGTCACCGGGGCGGCACTTGACGAGAGACGGTGGAGTACCTGCTACGGACACGGCACCTAGGTACCTGTAAGTGCGCGGTAGAGAGTGTTTGGAGGCCTTTGGGAGTGAGACTCCAAAGGGGCAACCGCTGCGCTGGTGCAGCGTCCAGCACCCAGCACCAGTCCCTTTCGAACGTGACTGCTGCCACAGTGCAGTGGAAAGCCAAAAACAGCTTGAGGTGTGGTGTTAGCCAGTCTGTGAGTCGAGCCACTGGGAAGCCGCCATTGGCCGCCCGTGGAGTCTGATCGACTCGTAATTCGCGAGGTCACGGGATGGGTGCTCCACCGTGGCTTCAGCTGGGTGGCCTGTCCATGGCCACCCCGCCGTTTGTGTAGCACAAATCACCAGCCATCCATCCCATCCTTGGCCTCTCTCAAGTGTCTGTCTTCGTTGGTGTTGGTGTCTTCGTCTTTCTCATGTGTCTCTACTACTTCTGAACTGGCTCGTCTCTGGTGCGCCTTGGATGTTCTTTCACCTGCTCCGTTCTCACCGGTGCATCGTGGGCGCCGTACCCCAAGGTGGTAGCTCCGGCCGGCTCCCCCCTTCATTTATCACATCGCCAGTTGAGTCCCGGCTTCTGAAGGTAGGAAGAGGAAGGGTGGGAATAAAATCCCAGACCGCCTCGAGGCTTGTCGGCATTGTAGTCCTCATGACCTCCTCGAGACGGGAGGACCCTGAAACCGACATCGGTCGCCCTCCGTTCGTGGCTTCGCATCTTTATTACTTTCCAGAATGCGAATCCCCGTCCCTTAGCCCGCAAATGATTCTTTTCCGCTGAGATGGGCCACAGGGCAAGAGAGAGGGCGGGGACTCCACTTGGATCTGGTTTCCTCGATGCATATTCCAAGTTTTATAATTTTAGGGGTCCTGTCAACACGACCAGGCAGGAAGTCTCGGCATCCCGGCCTGGGAGCCACGGCGGCGGCGCTACACTAGCAACTCGGGCGGGATTGCCCCTCGGAATACACGGAGAAGCCACGGGCATTCAGACACTGCTGACTTGCTGATTCTCATAGCACTCGCTGACTGAGTGACTGATTGGCCAAGTCGACAATGTGTTGATGGGTGGATGGATGGCTGGTTGACTCGGTGGGCCTCGCAAAACCAGGATGGAACACGAGTGACGATATCAGGCCAAAGGATGCAAGATGTTGGAGTTTAGTCCAAAGTGCCCCAATTAAACTGTGGAGGATCGTAAAGGAATTTTTACTTGAATCAGAGCAGATGCCAACTGACAGAAATTGTGACTGTCAGCAGGTGGCCAACAAGGACCCAGTCTGTCGGCTTTTTTAGACTCTGGACTTTTCTTCTGTTCCTGGGAAAGTGACAATGTGCGCCTCGTGTCAAAGTTCGGGAAGACAACTTTTTTCCCAAACCGCGCAAAACCGTGTCTACGCAGTACACGGCAAAGAGGAACTCAACGGTTCATCGGGCCAATTCCCCGTCTGGGTTCGGCACCACAACACCCATTCTGTCCAAACTCTCAGGCTGTGACTTTCGGATATGATTTTTTCTCATTTCTCATTTCTCATTTCTTTAGCAGTCATCAAATCAAAGTCCCGCGGTCTCGCTTCTTTGAGAAGGGATTGCTGAATGATATCACACGCAACCATCAAGACCATTCCACACCCCAGCCAACATAGTTCATCCCTGCGGCCGGAACGCTCTGAACTGCAACTGGGGTGGCATTCAACGCACAGTCGTGCGCTGCAAACACCTTGGCAAAACCCAGGCACAGGCGGTGCGCAGCAGAAATAGCTGTTTGAGCCAAGAAATCGCCCCAAACCATCCTGTCATGTACCTTCTGTACTTGCTGCCAAACCCCCCATCCCTATTCCCGCCCCGAGGATCAGGAATGAGCCTTGCGTCCAGCTTGCTTGATGATGTCGACAGAGCCCGGGGTTTCCGCCCATGCCGGATAACAGTAGTTTAGCACAAGCAGTGCTTCCTCATGCGAGCCCATTGAGTAATAGCTGTTCATCTCCTGCCCGAAAGACACGGGCTGCAGAATGTGAGGCCACATGTACTTGTTCTGCTCGGCAACAGATACGACCAGTCTCCGGATCTGCTTCTTGAGCTCTCGCATCAGCGGAACCGCCTTGTCCGTGTCCTCGATGAGGTCGCGCCGTGCCGCGACGACGTCGGTGCGGGCGATGCGGCTCTTGATCATGTCTGTGACCTCCTCCGGCAAGACGCCCTTTAGAGCGTGATCGGCATTCCGGATGTCTCTCAGATCCATCAACAGCCGGATGTTGAGCAGCGTATTGGCGACCTTGTGGCTGAGAGAGCCAAACGGCTCGACCTCATCCATTTCGAAGGCATCTTCGCACTTGAGGTGCAGGTGCGGGTGAGACACATCGCCCCAGTCGTAGTCTGGCTCGTTCCCAGTGGTCGCCCACCATTTACTGAAGTCGTACATCTCCTGATCACGGCCGAGACGGAGGAACAAATGCGGCGTAACGTCTCGAATGCCCATGTTGTCGCTGCGGCAGAGCTTCAGCAGCTCGAGTTGGTGCTCGATCGACTTCTCGACTGCGTCGACAGTGTTGAGGTCCAGCATGTCATAGCAGTAGTTGTAGCGGGCACGCATGTAATCCCGCGTCTCAAAGATGCCCCAGAAGCGTCCGACGGCGGATTCGAATGTCCAGCCGAAGCCGATGGTATCAGCATCTTGAAGTTTGCGTTCCTCCTTGAGATAAGTCTCGCGAGCTCTCTTGACCTTGGTGCATTTGTGTTTGTGGGACGCCCAATGTGAGGTTTGGTGATCCCGTCCGCAGTAGTAGACCACCTGGCAACCCCCACAGCGTTGAAGCTTGCTCCGGCTGGAGCAGACGGCGCACTGGCGAGGAAGCATCACTGTGATCTCTGAGGAGGCGTTGAGAGTAATTCGTGAATTTTTGCCCTTCCGTTGTGGTACCAGAGTGAGGGGGAAATGGCGGTCCAACCGCCAGTGATGGCAGGGAGTCGTGGCCCACCTCGCATAGTCGCCGATGCCACTCATGTGAACTGGCTGGTGCGGTATCCCGGGAGGTCAGTTTCGTTCAACCCCATTCAAGGCCCTCAGGACGAGTCAGTTAACGTGTGTTCTACTGTCTAAAAAAAAGCCTATCTGGCTGGCGTCCGATGATATCAAAGGGGCCTATTGCATCTTCTCATCATCTTGTCTTGCCCAAGATGTTGTGTGCTATAAAACAAATTCTCGTCTTCGCCTAAAAAGAACTTGCAGCCGCTATCGTTCCAATCCGCGGCTGCATATCGAAATACCGCGGCGTGTCTCGTGTGATTGCCAGCCCCTTTCCGTAAGGGTTCGATTCCAAACTGCGTCCTGCGATTTCCGCCGGCTTCTTTGGTCTGCGTTTTCCATCCGCTGTGCGGTTCAGCGCGATCTGCTCCAAAAGTTCCTCCTCCTTGGATGCTTGGTGAGGCAACTTGACTTGATGTTGCACTCGATCTGTGTTCTCGCTGGATATCCTTGTCAGATATGCTTTCCTCATCATCGCTCGTAAGTCCTTTATTTCCCTCTTAAAATACTTGAGCTTCGCATCGGATTTCGTAACCTTGTGCATGAGGCTGGCTATGCGCACGCCCTGACTCTGCTCCTTGGACGGCAGTGACGTCTTCGGGACATTCGACCAAGGAATTACAGACGACAGCTTCTTGCGAGAGTGACATATATCGAGGAGATTCTGGACGCGTCTCGCTAGGTACTTTTGGTCCTCAGACCGCGAGATCTGGGCCTGCATGTGTCTGGGCCTCATCTCAATAGTGTGCAACACTTGAGAAGCGGCAGTCTCGTCTAAGGTATGTACGGTGTACTCGAGGAGTTGCGATATCGTACGCATGGTGAAGTTGATGCCGTTCTTGAGGCCCACGGCGAAGACCGCAGCGGCGTGCCTCACATAACCGAGCTTTAATAAGCCTTCGACGATGGCCGTGAAAACGTCAAGATCGAGCCAAGCTCTCTCTACGACGACTTCCTCATGAATGGCGACATTCTTCGAGGCTGCCCATCTAAACACACCACCCCTGGAAAGGACACCATCGATTGGTTGCACCCGGGAGGTGCCGCGGGTGTCTTTGCCCGATAAGCGTTCGAGTAACCCGAAGAACCCTTCATCGTCACCCTTTTCTTTGAAGTGGTTCAGTAGGCAGACCAAGGTGCTCCTCATCGGCTCACGTCTGGATGTAAACACAGAGCCGACCACGCCCTGGGCTAGGCCGTAAAGCCCGAGGCGATCAAGTCCGAGGATTAGTAGGTTGTATGTGTGTATTGTTGGCGGCTGAGGTGATGCAAGGAGGTTGTGGATGATCTTTTTGAGTTTTTCGTGCCTTTTGTAGTGATTATTCCACAGAATGGCGCGCAGAGTATGGTTCAGTCGTGCGCTGCACTCGGCGATTTTGGCCATGTCAGTACTCCGGTTGTACTGAGGCAAATTCTTCCTCCGAAGATGATTGACCAAGTTGCGGAGGTCGTGCCAAACGGGCATGGGCCAAATCCCAACAGAGTCCCTGAGCAAACGATCAATCATCTTCATCATATGAACCTCCGCCGCTTCCAGTTGCACGACACTTTTCGGCATGCGATGAGCCATGTTCGGAGGTGGGTTCAACTCCTCCGACATCAAGCGCTCGTCCCATGCCACGTAGTCCGTCGGCGCCAGCATCTCCAAAACCTCCTTCGACGTGCCGAGGCCGCACTTTTCCAACCACGCCCTCACCTCGACGGACCTGCGCAGCGGCTTCGACCGACCATGCAAATCGCGCAGAGAATCCAAGCACGCTGCTATCTCGGCACTCTGCGGCCTGTGGTCCCACGTTGCGCCCTTGTAACGGTTCTCCGTGCTCCCGGGAGAAGGCTCATCGGCGTCAAGCTGTCGCGGCGGTCTCTTCTGCTTCAAAATCTCGAGGTCTTTCTTCGCTTGCTCCAATTGCCGATCCAGCTCCAGTCGTCGTTCGTCCTTGACTTTCGCGTCGATCACGGCGGCGGAGGCCATGATGCCGGTATAGCAGGCCGTGAATATCTCGCTGAAGGTCGGTTTCCGGGGCGTCACCCGCGTCGCTGACTGCCGTATCATGCCACCAGCGGCTTTGCTACAGGCCTTGCACCCGCAACGGTGCGCCTGGCCCGCTCTGGACCATAGTGCCTGCATTTTAACAGCATGCCGGCTGCATCAGCAGCCCCAGGTGATTCCGATTGAACGTTTGGCGGGCTGGACGGGGTCGGGCGTCGAGAGTATGGTCTGAAGCGGAATATTGACGTGCTGAGAACCGAGTTGCCGGATCCAATTGACCGAGAGTATCGAAAATTGGATGCATGCGATTAAGCAAGATATCGGACTAAGCGGACTATTCGCTTACAGAAGTGTCGCCATTGCCCCTCCATCGACCCCACCATGATTGTCATTGTTGAAGAGCTCTGTGCTGCAACAAGCGACAACTTTGAGAACAAACGTTTTTATTAATCCAGAGATCAAATTTTGCGTCTTACAATGTTTGCTCTCTATCTCACAGCGGAGCTTGAGGGGTAAGTCCTTCTTTGGCGGCCCCAGCACCGAGATCCGCTAACCTCATGAAGAGTCACGAACCTGCGCCCCGATGATAGCGAGGGCAACCCATTCTGGTACACATTCAAGGTCCAATGCACATCCTGTCGCGAGGTCCACGACAAGACGGTCGGCGTTAATCGCTTTGTGCGTAACTTCTCATCTCAGACGACACGATAACTCTAACAATTATTAGGAAGACAATGAGATGAGCGGTAGCAGAGGCGAGGCCAACTTCGTTTGGAAATGCAAGAACTGCAAGCGGGAGTCGTCTGCCTCGATCAAGACTGCGCCTGCTCCTTATGAGCAGACCGAGCCGGCCAAGCAGCGGAAGATCATTGAGTTTGACTGCCGAGGTCTGGAGTTCGTCGACTTCATCCCTGAAGGAGAGTGGCTGGCAGAGGGCGTGGATTCGGGTACCAAGTTCACTGGCATCGAGCTCACCGACGGCGAGTGGTTCGACTATGACGAGAAAGCCGGCGAGGAGGTCAGCATCAAGGAGTTGAAGTGGGAAGTTAAGCGTGCTTGATTGTTCTTGAAAAGTCGGGTTTTGTTGCACAGAGGGGAGGGAGTAAAGGTAGGAGTGGAGTTGGTGGGTTGCCTGATGGTTGAAAAAAAGCAGTATTCATGCCCTTCGGCGATGTAGCCATGGCACCCGGCGAGTCCTGAACTGACAAGCTTATTCTGTTGAACAACCGATGCGAAAGGAAGACATTGTTCAGTCCCAAATATGTATCGGGTATCTAAAACCTCTCTAAACTAACCTAATTCTACAGGAAGGTCTTTCCTGCCCTCTCATCCCATGCATATCATCATCACTTACGTTGCAAACCCAGCCTTTCATCTATGCTTGGGAACCGTCCATCTCCAAGGCTCATATCTGAAGTGCCTTGCGTCATAAAGCATCAAGGTGACTGACTCGTTCCTCCTCAGGATCAAGGCAAGCCTCGGTCCTAGAGCAAACTCACAGTCCTTGTGCGAAAGAAAACCAATGAGACCCTGGCACAGAATCAAACCGTAGGTTAGCGGCAGACTCGCATCCAAATCCTTTCGTCGTCCCTTTGGGCGCCTACGAGCCGGTAAAAAAGGCTTGGCGGTACGCGTCTGGTATCAACTGGTTTCTCATCATGCTTAATTCGAGTTGTGTCGTTCCGCAATCTTTTTGCCCTGCTTCGTCTCAGGAACTAGATGAGGAAATGTTCTCGTATACTCTGACAGAGGTGTGTGGAAAGCGCTTCAATCGACTCGTTGACCGCCCCAGGAGGTTTCATATGTGGGCTCGTTGCCGCTCAAAGTCTTGAGAGCAGCCGCAAAAGCCTATCGAACCGTCGCAACAGCAGGCACCCTGATTACAAAAAGTAATCGCCAGGTCCGCGCCTGTTGGCCGGGACGTGACGCTGATCATCGGGAACGGCGGAGAAGATGCTGAACTTGGGGTTCATGTCCTTGTCCACAGTCATGATAGATGCGACATTGCCGCAGCGGTAGCAGTAATTGGGAGCAGACCAGACTGTAACGACTGAGTTCTGAGGGAAGTGGTACTGTACCAGAGTCAGCGATGAAGATTGGTAGATTTAGTAAGCTGCGTACCTTGTATCCCTCATTCACAAGTTGATGGGCTCTTGCAATGAGCTTGAGGCCGTTGACATGGTTGAACTCAGTAGCAACCTTGTCGCCAAATAGCCATCCCGCGCCACGTGGACTGATGGCCCACGTCTCGACGTCTTCAGGATCCGACCAGACAAGATCGCAGAAAGCACCCTCATGGGGAATTTCCTGGGCACGTGCAACGACGCGAATCTGGTCAATGGTGCGGATTTCAGGGCTGAGACCACCATGGACGCAGAGAAGCTCGCCATCGACAATGGCAGCCAGGACAAGGAAATCGAAGACGTGGCAGCAAGCCTTCCAAACGGAGGCGTTGCCGTACTTTTGCTGACACTCCTCGTAGAAACCGTAGACCTGTGTAATCTGGCGAGACTCATGGTTGCCACGGACAAGAACAATTCTGTCAGGGTATCTGACATACACATTAGTAAGTGCATGTCACTCAACTGCTCAAAGCTACGTACTTGGCCTTCAGACACATCAGAAGGGTGAAAGTCTCAAGACTGAAGTAGCCACGGTCGACGAAGTCACCCAAGAAAACGAATCTGGTGTCGGCAGACTGAGAAGTTGCGCTAACCTCAACAGCAGAGTCGGGTCTAGAAGTCGTGCTTGTGTCGGCGGCAGCGGGCTCATCATCATCTTCATCGTCGGGAGTAGGACTGCCGGCGTTCTTGACCTTCTTCTTCAACTTCGGGTTCGTAATCTCGGTAGGCGGCTCGATGTCCTCGGGACTGATGACTGTGGTGGCCGTCTTGGGGGCCTCAACCTGAGACTCACCGGGCATGCCGCCTGCGACGCGAAACAGCTCCAAGAGATCGTAGAACTGGCCATGGATATCACCGCAGATTGTTACGGGCGTGCAAACGGGCTGAATGTTTGATTCTAAAATGAGAAAGTCAGCGGAACGTCGAGTTGCTCGTTGCTTAACACGTTCGCGTGCTTACCTTCCATCAGAACCTCCTTCACCAGCTCGCAGAGTTCCTTCATCGCGCGCTCGGGTAAATAGTGGCACTGCTTGGCCTCCTCCAACCACTCATCTAATCCTGCATTGGGGGAAAGCTGGGCAGGGCCCGGACGAGGAATGTGGCTCGCCATCTTGTCGGCCACCACTGGGGTATGTACTTGCGATCTCGCCTCAACTTCGTAGGAGTCAAAATCTTCTGATACGTTCGGGTTCAACTCTTCCGTCAATTCGACTAAATCGTCTTCGCACTCGTCGGATTCGTAGTACTCTGGATCGAATCCCTTGTCCAAATCTTCGATCTCGAGGGATCCGCCGCGAAGTCGTAGGTCTGAAGAAACCTCTTCTCTGCTGGGCTCGTCGGGACGTCGAACAACGCGGCCAATTCGGGCAGTGTGCACCACTGGTTCTTCGGAATACTCGAGATCGACTTCTTCGTTGGAAGCTTCCTCTGGGATAGTCTCGGGGACGGGTCGATCACCGATAGTTCCACCGAGGCTGACCGTAGGAACGTTTGAGTGGATTGATATCGAGGAAGACCGCTGACGCCGTCGCGGGGAAGCAGTCGTGGGGTCTTGAGGGCTCAAAGGGACCGGGTTTGACCTCAGAGGGTGTGGTGGATCAGCGGGCTGGGCGGGGGGAGGGGCCTCAGCAGCACGATTGGGCGGCGGGGTAGTGGTGGTAGGGGGTAGCTCTGGAAGCGGGCGAGGCTGCTGAGCAACACTTCTCGGAGAATTGCTGTAAGATTCACGAGCACGTCTGTCGTCTGCTTCGCGACGAGCGAGTCTCTGTAGATGCTCGTGGTAGGGGTTGTCGAAGCCTCCGACAACGATGGGGCGGCTGAAGTTCGTAGCACGCGGGCGTATCAGCTGCGCTGTGCGGTTGGCAGCAGGTAATGTAGGGATGTAGCCCGCCCTGCCAGGGACCGATATGCCTCGACCACGAGTTGGACCTGACGGGGTTGTGGGTGCCTGAGGAAGTAACGGCGACGGTTGTAATCTGAGTCCAGGGTTTGCAGTCGGGAAACTGAACGAGACTTCCGTAGAACGATTGCGCGCACGGCCGGCGCCAGGAGGTCCACGTCTGGGTACGTTCGTAAGCGGATTACTGAACGCGGAATTCGCACGCTGGATCGCCGCTTGAATTTGTTCCTCAGTCGGCGGTTGGTAGTCCGAATCCGTCGCGCCTCTATGGACACGATTTTCCTCCGTCGTCGTCTTCGAGGTTTTGATTATGTTGTTCTGATCAAAATCCGGAAAAGCTTCCGGAAAGTCGTCCTTTTGCGACTCTTTGTCCTCGGCGGACTCGGTATCCTTGCTCATTGTGGCTGGTATGGCTGATGGGTGATCTTCGGCTAAATGATGTGACGGAATAATGTTTGACCGAGAGAAAGTATGATGGAGAAGGTTTATCCGAAGTTTGTCCTAAAGGAAGAAGTGAGCCTCCACAAAAAGAAGCTATTCCAAAAGGGCTAGCTCATCCTTATCTGATAAGGCCCACTTTAGGTGGGAAGTGCTCTGTGCACCATTCCTTTCAGATCTGAGGTCAAGATGAACCAAGCGCCCCGCGTCTCTACCCTGGCATCACAAACCAACAACTTCCACAAGACCACAACGGTGCCTCCTTGTCACAGACACTCAACAACCTGCACTGGCTTAACCTAGAAAAATCAGTTCATGCACACTATCTGCAACTAGCACTCTGACAACAATTCAGCACAGGGCAAAGTCACACAATTCGTTTGGAGTCCAACAATACCACCACATTTCGAGGTCCTACAAAGCTTTGTACCATACGATGGCTACCGCGGGAGCCCAGGGCGCATCCCGTAAAACGAACGGTGTTCTTCCGGTCTCCGCTCAGCAGGCCGCTAACGATGCGCCGAAGTCGAATAAGAGTCGCGCTCCGGTCGAGGGTGACAAGGTGGTGATCAGGAGACTACCTCCTGGTCTGACAGAGCAAGAACTGTGGAATAAACTCGGAGATGAATGGAAGGCAGGACAGGGCCTCGTCAGCTGGCACAGCTTTGAGGCAGGCAAGATATCGCAAGAGTAGGTGCCCTTCACTGGATGTGTGGCATGACTAACATGTGTTGATTTTAAGTCCTGCCAAGCCATCGAGGCCGGCAAGAATTTATCTTCATGTGCTGAAACGCGAGAACCTCAATACACTCTCTACGCTAATCCAGGCAAAGTCCTGGGAAGACGCCAAGATGACGTCCAACAGCCCCTCCCTTGTTGGGCCGCCGGTTCTCGAATTTGCTCCTTACAATAAGATTCCGAGCGGCAAGAAACGCACCGACCCTAGGCAGGGAACGATCGATCAAGACCCCGAATTCATGGCATTTCTCCTGTCTCTTACTAATCCCGAGCAGGATAAGGAGAACGAGAACAACGAGAACAAGGATGCGGAGGAGCCGAAGCCGGAAACCAAGGTCACGACGACGCCTCTGATTGAGTACCTAAAGGAGAAGAAGGCCAACAAGGCGAAGGAGGCTGCTGCTGCTAAGAGCGCGAAGCAAGCTAGGGAATCGCAAAACACCAAGGGCAAGACACCTGCATCTACTGACGAGACAAAGAAGGGCAAGAAGGACTCGAGGACGGAGAAGTCGGCGGATAAGACCAAGGAGACCGTCAAGATTCTCACCAAGAAGGCGACCGCCGACGCCGCCAAGGCAGCTGAAGCTGTCGCTAGCCAAATCACTCAAAACTCCGCGTCCCAAAGCTCCGCCGCTGCTTCAGATGCGCCTAAAAGTCGAAGAGCTGGCATTGCTGCTGCGGCGCGCATCCTGCAACGTGATCTTGGTATCAGTCCCGGAAGCGCCCATAGAAGGGCTCGTCTCGATGCTGCCAAGGCTGAAGCGGAAGCAAAATCTACGAATCCGAAGGAGTCAGCTCAGCCCGCAGCTGATCCTCCTGCCGCGGCCGCTCCTCCGGCTGCTCCGGCGCAGTCCTCGTCTTCGAATACTACCCCGGCTGCAGAGCGTAACGCAGCGCCTACTGCACCAAAGTCAGGTCGCACTCGCAGAGGTGGAGGCGGTAAGAATGCTGCCGCGAATGAAGGAAAGGGCAAGTCCACCGAGACCGGCGGCTCTTCCAATGCCCCGGCTCCTGCCAGAACTCCCGTCGTTCTCCTGAAGAAGAAAGACGAGGAGAAAAACAAGGAGAAACCGGAGAAGAATGAAAAGGCTGAGAAGGAGGCCTCCGCGTCGCTGTCAGCTACTACGAAGTCGAACCCTCCGACCGGACCTAAGAGCTCAGGCAAGGGCAGCACTTCGAAGAAGGGTGGAAACTCCGCTTTGGTCACACCCGGCGCCATGCGCGGCTTCGTGAAGCACGCCAACCCTTCCCAGGGTGTCACAGAGAACCTCCTGAAGCAGGCCATGGAAGGCTTTGGTACCGTCACCTTCGTCGAGATCGACAAGCGCAAGGGCTTCGCATACGTCGACTTTTCCGACCACGAAGCTCTTGTCAAGGCTGTCACGGCCAGCCCCGTCGCCGTGGCTCAAGGCACCGTCCAGGTCCTGGAGCGCAAGGAAAAGAAACCAGCCGCCAGCAACTCAAATGCGACCGCCGCTTCTTCTTCCTCCAACGCACCTGCAGCGACATCTTCAGCCTCAAACACTAACAAGGACAAGGCCACTCCATCCCCCGATAAGCCAGAGGAGCAGCGCCACAAGCGCACCAGACGTGGACGTGGAGGCAGTAAGGCCGCGGCCAACAAGGAAGCGCAACAACAGCCCGCCGCTGCCACTTCCGCTCCCGCTGCGGACAAGGCTGCAGGCGCGGGATGATTTGCTGAAGCGCGGCATAAAAAAGGACAATTCGGTATTATTATCTGTGCCTTACATGGATCTACTCTACATGCGCAGGCGCGAAAAATCTTCCAGCACAGCAGCAACAGCAGCAGTAGCGTGGCAACGATGACGATGACGAGAGGCCCAAGATGACGACGGCCCCAGGGTTCCTGCGTTTCTGCCCAAAGGGGCCCAAAGGGGTGGGTGGGAGACGTTGGGCAAAGAACTCGCAGAAGACGTTTTCTTTCGCTCCAGCTCCTTGTAACGCGGGACCAATCAACACGGATGTGATGTGATTGCGGGAACGGGCGCGCCGCATGCGAGGTTGAGTACCTTAGCTACCTAGGCATGAACGAGTGGGTCGCGGCAGTTTGACACGGGTTCCATTTGAGGTGTGATGATGGGCTGCTTGAGTTAAAAGCACGTGGTGGATGGGAACCATTACTGGGCAAGATGCATCATCACCGGATCACATGCCATTGGGCGCAGGGCCTTCTAGGTCTTCAAACGTCAAGTGCGTCGTTCAATTCAACAGGTCAAAAAATATTCTCTCCCCCAAGGTATCCATCGTCTCAGCGTACAACAAAAAGAAGCTCCCCATTTTCCCATCAATTCCGTAGATCCGTCAATCCTTACATAGCCCAGTTAGTCATTCCCGCATATGTAAATGCGCCCAAGGAAAAAAGCCGCTCATTCCAAAAAGAAGAAATATGGCGGGGTGGAGGGGGTGAAAAAAGTCTATCTAAACCCCGGGTTACAAAACTTGACAAAAACCGGCTCATTTCTCTTACAAGCATACTTTTTTTATTTTACCAAAGCCAAAACACCGTAAAGAAAAATAGCAAGGAAAAAGCCAAGCAGGATCCCGTCCCTCTCGCGAGCGGCGCGGGCGACCCTGACCTTGGCGTCCGTCAGCCAGAGGACCTCGCCCGCATCCCTCCGCGCCGTCTTGAGTCCGGGAAGGCCGTCGATGGAGGTGAGGTTGGTCTCGAGCTGGTACTTGTTGATGGTGTTGTTGTCGGCGCGCTTCTTCCAGTAGTTGTCGAGGGTGGGCCGCTCCTCGAAGACGGAGAGCTCGTCCTTGTGCTGTTGCTGCTCTTCGCCCTCATGGTGTGCTGCTGCTGCTCCCTTCTCGACGGACCCGTCGTCCAAAGTCGCGGCGGGTGCGTAGAGCTCCTTCCTGACCATGGGAACGCCGAACCCGCAGCTCGTCTGGACCTCCCAGACCTCGCCGAGCACGACGGCACGGGTCCCGTCGTACGAGTTCCTGCCGGCGTCGCCCTCAGGGACGATACGCTTCATCCAGGACTCGAACTCCGGGCTGTCCCACTCCACGATCCTGCTCTTGCAGAAGATGCGGAGGATGCGGGGCGAGGGGCCAAAGGACATGAACATGAGCGTCAGGCGGCCGTTCTCGTAGCTGTGGGCGATGGTCTCGCAGCCGGAGCCGGTGCGGTCGATGTAGCCGACGAGGTTGGGCCCGAGGACGGCGAAATGAGCCGAGAGGCCTTTGGGGGAGACGTTGATGTGTGGGAGGTGGGTCGGTGCGGAGGCCGTGAAAAAGACGGGTTGGCGGGCGGCCCATTCCGCCAGGTCGGGGCTGAGGGAGGGGTACAGTTTCATTGTTGGCGTTATCTTTTTTTGGTACTTTTTTATTTTCTTGTCTTGTGTTTCCGAGGTGCAGTTGACGGCTGCTTGAAGGGCGAAAAACAAGGAGTTGGAGTGAACCAAGGATATGTGAAAGGTGTAAAGGGTATTGGGGTATCGCAATGTTGACGAAATGAAATTGGTACAAGATTTGATACATGAAAAAAGAGAAAAATCAAAATAAGCGGTCAAATGGTAGAAATATGAGCGGCACTGATGGCCGGGTTCGTGAGGATGAGTCAACCGGTTGCTTGCCCGGGTGTTTCATCCCAAGTCGGAGCAATGTTGTTGTGCCATCGGCGTTCCTGGACAGTGCGGGGTGTAGTTCTTTTTCCCGCTTGAATTGCCCCGGTCGTCGTGGCGCCTGCCAGTCTTGGAGATAGGCGCTGCGGCACGCGGGTGATATAGGAGGGGTTAGCGGGGCACGCTGCCGCTTATCGGTGGGATGCGTGCTAGGGATGTGAAGAATTTCTAGTGTGACTGGATAATGCAGGAGGATATCGTAAACGTATTTTCTCGTTAAGAATTGGTGGGCCGCACAGGGCTTGGTCTTTTTTTTTGTTGCGCATCGTTGGAATTTTCCCCCTCTAGTACTGCCGTCCTCTAGGAGTTTCGGGCAATGAATAAGGGTAGTAGTTGCCGTCGTCAGCTAGGTAAGTGGCGACTTGGGGCTCATCGTAGGCGACCGTCAAATTTACTTGAGGTCGGGTTGTGAGGGACGAGTCGGCGCGCTTCCTGCGGGGACGCTCCGGGATAGAGGCAGTTGTGGTGGTGGTGGATCGGGGGGCGGAGGGGCCGTACGGCTCGATGTAGGAGCTCTTCCGGCCCGAGCTGCCGCTGGAGGAGACGCTGCCATCGTCGGTGGTGTCCTTGTGCTCGAAGCGGCCCTTGAGACGCTGCTTGTCCTCCTCAACACGCCTGTCGCGTTCCTTGCGTTCGTGGCGCTCGTCGCGTTCTTCACGTTCTTTGCGCTCCTTTCGCTCCTTTCTCTCCTTGCGCTCTTCGCGCTCTCTCTCTTCGCTGCTTCGAGAGGTGGGCGCCTTGCTCTCGCTCCGGCGGTGCTTGCTTGCGCTGCGATGGGGCACCTTTTCCTTGGTGGGAGATGAGGGTTGAACGGGAAGAGCACCGGTCATCTTGATTTCGGCACGCTCGCGACCAGAGCGTGTCTTTTGAAGTTCGTCGCGAAGCTTTTGGTTCTCATCCTTGAGATTGCGCTTCTCGCCCATCAGCTTCTTCTTGTCGTCTTCCAGGACTTCGACGCTGTTCTGGACAGCCTTGAAGCGGGCTTCCAAGTCGCGTAATTTGTCTTGCAGCTTCGCATGATCATCCTTCAGGGTGACGTGAGACTTGTGCAGTTCGAAGTAGGCGGCCTGAGCAGAGCGATCAGGGCTTCCGTCGTAGCTATCATAGTCAGAGCCAACGCCCGAATCGCTCGCCTGCTGGCGGTGACCTCTGACTGACACGTTGGAGACCGGCTCATGAAAAGAGACACGGTTGGGGCCCGAACGATACTCCTTCCTGTTGGCGGACATGCCTGCTAATTTGTTTTTTGTCCTGGCTGGGTGTTGTCGTCGATTAGTTGTGAGTTGAGGTGAATCGATGAGGCTGCCGCCGCAGCTGGTCAGAAGTGAAGCGGATTTCGTATATAAGTCGCGTCCTATTCGGGCAAGGCAGAGTTTTCGAATTTGGATGTGGGTGGTTGTGGTGGTTGGCTGGCCAGCTTAAGACAGGTCGAGTGTGTGAGTCAAGTATAAAAGGGCGAATTGGGTGGCAGTGTAATTTGTTATTTTTTCAGGGTCGGCGGGACTTGGGCAGCAACACTAAACGAAACCTGAAATGAAGGGGAAAGGGGGAAGGGAACGGGAAAGGCTTCGGCTTGGACATATTATTTATTTAGACACAGCCCATTGCAGCCTCCATGGGACTGACGGCAAAAAAACAACAAAAACTCGCACTCAGAGGGAGAGATAGGTGTGGATTGCGCTGCTGCTGCCTCCGGGGCTTAGGTTGTCGCGATGGATTGGGAGGGAGGAAAAGGACCCAGGGAAAAGGACCGTACGGCAACGAACGAGATACTTGCGACATGCCTTCGTGGCCTGGAGAGATTACAACATTCCTTAGGTAGTGCATCGGTAGAGCCCATGTAGGGCTGGGTTCTCTCTTGGCCAGTCCTGCAGACCTGCGGAGGAGTCATCGCCTTGGTACGGGACGTGTCAAATCAACCCCTTAGCGTACGCAGTGACGCGCCAAGTGTGCGCAAAAGCAGCAGCAACTGTGGCGTAATGGCGTAACACAGATATTAGCCACTTTTAGGTGTAAATAACATATAGATCCATGCACAGAGATTTCCAGATAGCTATACACTTAATATATTATTATTTTTACACTCTATACTATATAATTTAATAATTAATAGTCTAAATATTATATATAATACTAATTAAAGCTATTAGAATAAATCTATAATATTAAATTTACCCCTATATTATTAATATATAAGTTTATAGCAAACTTTCTACTACTAGCACTACTATAGCCTCTAGCTTCTTATCTATACTTAATAGTTTAGCTAATTAGCTTCTATAGTAGGATTAAACTTAGTATAAACTCTAGGTAATAAAACTATAGAAGTATATTAACCTAGAAGATATAGAGAAGGAGAATCTTAATATTATTTTAAATACTATTTTAAAAAAGCTAAAGTTTTAGGACTACCTCTAGAAGGCTAACTTCCTAGTAACTAATACCTAGAATACTAAAATAGGAGAATTATCTATTTTAGTATCTAGTATAGCCTAGCTAGAGTTAGAATAAGTAATACTAATAGGATCTAAGTTAGTATAGTTTTTTAATAACTTAATAAGATAAAACTAATATATATATATAATATAGCTATTAATATATAAGAATAAGATAAAGAATATTAAGAACTTATATAAGATTATAGTTTAATTTAAAGACTATATTTAAGAGATAGTTAACTCTAAGTATTAATTAATCTACTTTATACCTTAAAACTCTATTATAGATATAATTATTTATCTAAAAGCAAGAGCTAGAATTAATAATACTTAGTAACTTAAAATAGTAAGGGTAGTTTATATAGAAGTTCTTTAAGTTTCTTATAAAAAAAAGATTATAACTTAGAAGTCTATTACTAAGTAAGTTAATAAGTATAAGTTAGCTATATCTAAACTAAGAGCAGTTAATATAGCAGAGAGCAGTAAAAAGTTAGAATAGTTTAATAACTTTATCTATACTACCTACTAAACCTCTCTCTCTTTATAGACTATAATATATAAGTTAATCTATAAAAAGGAGGCTAATAATAAAACTCTAAAGCTTAATAATCTTATTAAAAGTATATAAAGTAAAGTCCTAGAAATAGTTAATACTATAACTTTAAAGTTATATATTATAAAGAATAGAGCTTTTAAACTAATAATAACTAACTTTCTAATCTATCTAGTAAAGACTCTTTAACCTTAAAGTAAGTTAAAGAAGAGATAACCTAATAAAGGATCTAATAATTAATAGAATAAGTATAAAAAGGAAGTTAATAAGTATTAGGTATATATAAATCCTCACTACCTATTAAAGTATTAATATATCTTTACTAATAAGGTATCTAATAACTAAACTCTAAATAAAATAGTTACTAACCTTATAAAGAAATAATATAAGAGAGAATTAGTAGATAAAATTAACTATTTAAAGATCTCTATAAAAAACTAATAACTCTTAAAGTAATATAGAAGAAAGGTAGAAGTTAAAAAGGTAGTATTTACTATAACTTATATCTATAAGTTATCTAAATCAGTACTTTTAGATTTAAGCTTAATAGTTTATATTCTAAATAACCTTAAATACTTTAAAACCCTATATAGCACTTATAATAAAGATTTTATCCTTATAGAATCTAAATTAATACTAATTAAAAGTTATAGATCTATAATAATAAATATTATTAGACCTAAAGGTTATTTAGTAATACTATACCTCTTTAATACTATTTACTATAATACTATAGTAAGCAATCTTATATCCTATAGATACTTAAAAAAGAAAAGTATCTACTAAAATAATAAACTAAATAACTACTATCTTTAATAATAAAACAGTATATTTATAGCTAAAATACTTAATATCTATAATTAATATATTCTTAAATATATACTAAAGGAGCTTTAAGTAGTATTCTATAATAATACTATTTTAATCCCTCTATAATATAATATCTATACCACTTTAATAAGAAGAAAGCTAAGAAAGAGTATTTATAGTAACTAGCACTCTTAACTTAGCTATATAGAAGAGGCTATAATATGCTATCTTAAGGCAGTAATATATAGTATAAGAGTAAAAGGCAGAATACTTCTAATAATAGTAGACTATAATATATATAGCCTTAGAAAGATAATCTAATAAGTATAATAAACACCTAGAAAGTCTATTATAACCTTAATACTAGGAAGATAAATAGCTCTAGACTTTTACTTATTTAAATAAAGATATAGAGGCTTTATAATCCTCCTGCTCTTTATAGACTAACTATTAGGTTATATCTAGAACTACTACCTTAAAAACTACTTAACTAAAACTCTAATAAAAGTGTTTATCTAATTTATTAACTTAGTTAAAAGGGAGTTAAAAGTTATAATTAAAGTCTTTAAATATAATAATAAAATCCTTAAATATCTAGAAGTAGAGAGCCTTATCTAGGTAATAGGTATTTAAATTAAACTATTAGTACTAAATATATAAGCTTAAAATAGAGGAGGAGAGAAGATTATAGTAGTTATAAAGATAAAAGCTAGATACCTTTATTTATTATTAAAACTCCTACCTTACTTATAGCTAGAGATCTATATAGCAGTAATTTATATATATAACTATACTCTATTATAGTTAAGAGGTTAAAAGACCCTATATAAACTTCTATACTAGTCTATAAAAAGTAACACTATTATATTAAATATCTCCTATCTATAATAATATAGTTATAAAGTATTTACCTTAACTATATAAGCTTAACTTTATAAAAATCACCTCTAGTATTTTAACTCTAAGACTTAGATTAGATATCTTATTAGCTATACTTTATTAAACTTCTACTAAGTTTAGTACTTAGTAAAGTAAGAAGTTATTACTATAAGAAATATTAGATTTAATAAAAGTATAAAATTTAGTAATAATATTAATAAGTAAAAGGATAATCTATAAAAGATAATCTAAAAGGAAATATATAACTACTATAATAATATTATTAAGTTAATAAAGCTATAATAAACACTAAACCTAGATAATACTAAGAATAATAAAGAAGCTAAATAGTTACCTCTAACTAATCTAATAGAGATTAATAAGGTTAATATACTAACTAAGTTCTAGCTATAAGATAAGTTTAAATACTTCTAAGCTTAGTTCTAACTTATCACTCTACCTTAATCTCTATCCTTATTATTCTTCTAAGTAATAAGAGATCTTAAAGTAAAGGGGGGAGGGGTTATTACTACTAAATCTGAGAAATTTAAAATTAATTTAAAGACCTCTTATAAAGCAGTATTTCTAGTTAGTATAAAGCTAAGCAAATTAATTAAATAGTAAGATAACCTCTATCTATACTTATAGTCTAGCTAACTTAGAGCTAGTAAGAAGTATAACTAAATATTAAGCCTTAAAGCTAGAAGCTTCCTACTTAGTCTAATAGTATTAAATAATTCTACTAAGAATAGGTTAAAGAGATATCTAAAAGAAACTTACTAAAAGGATTTGCTATTATTACCCTTATCTTATAGCTAACTAGTTAGTTACCTATTAGAGGATAAGTTTAGAGAAGCTAAAAAATTATATCTAAATAGTTATAAATTATTAAATTTATAGGTTAAAGTGCCTAGTATAATAGTATAAAGTTATAAAGTTCTTAGCTGCTACTAGATATATATCTATAAGCTAGATAAGCATAAAAAACTTATTAAAGTTAAAGCAAAACTTATTATTAGAGAAGATTAATAGCTTTATAATCTGAGAGATATCTATACTATTACCTTAGCTAGTATATTCTTTAAAACCCTTATTATAGTTATAAACTAGTTTAATATAAACCTCCTATAATATAATATAGTTAACACTTTTATTTATACTAATCTTAATAAAAAAGTCTATATAGAGATAGTGCTAGAGTATTAGAAGAGTAAATATATTCTAAAGTTACTTAAAGCTCTCTATAAACTTTGCTATTTACTATTTCTATAGTAATAATACCTAGAAATAGGTCTTATAGTAAGTAGATTTAAGTAAGTAGCTAGTAAAAACTACTACTAATATAATAGTAAGATCCTATTCTTCTTCTATATTAATAACTATATATTTATATATCCCCCTTCTAAAGAGATTAAGGTAAAACAGCTAATTAGTAAACTCTAACTATAATACTACCTTAAAGGAGAAAAGAATATTTAGTAGTTTCTAGAAATTAAGGTTATTTAAGATTAATATAGATATAAACTATAGCTCTTATAGTTATTCTTTTTTAAGAAGCTATTAAAACTCCTAGATAGCAAATTAATAAGAGACTATAAAACTCTAATAGTATAAGAAAAACTTCTACTCTATAAAAGAGAGATAATAAAGGTTAATATTATAAAATATTAGTAAAAGATAGGATCACTACTATATACTATAGTAATAATAAGACTTAATATCTTATTTATAGTTAGTAGACTTATCTATTTTAACTAAAACTCTGAATCTTATTACTAATATACTGCTAACTATATTATTTAATACCTTATATAAATAAAGAAACTATGCCTAGAATATAAAGTCTCTAAGAGATTAACTAAAGAACTTAAAGTTATATTAGATATTAGTTTTATTAATAATATACTAGACTATAAGAGCTCCTAATCCTTTATAATAAAGCTCTTTAGAGGGATAATATTATAGAGAGTAAATAAGCAAAATATAGTTACTATATTAACTATTAAGTTTATAGTTATAACGCAGCCCCCTGCAAAAAAGACTATAATAAATTCACCCAGTTTATAAGCATAATTCGGGAAACACTATAGAGGCACTTTGACCTATGCCCTCTACTAGTTAAGGATAATAATATAGGAACCTAATATATTCCTGCTAGCAAGCAAACCCTCTAAATATCACTATATAAAGTCGGATATATGCTCTAGCTAAATAGACTAGCAGAACAGTAACAGCGCGGGCAACACCGCGCTGCATATAACGGGGCTAATTATATTAGGGCTAAGTAGGCCACTAAGGCTCTCATAGTAACACCTTCCAGCAAAGTGCTATGAAAAACGCCTAAAAGGTAAACCTTCTAGTAAGGTGAACGCTACTATATAAGATATCTAATAACTCCTCGCCTAAAGGTTAACCTTCTAGCAAGGTGCTATATATATAAGAGATAACTCCTTAACCTTCTAAGAGGTTTTTATAGCTAGAAGCATAAAAAGCTCTACTATAAATAAAGCTTTATATCTATCCCTCTCCCTTATTCTTATTAACTTATAATAAATCCTCTAAGATAGCAGCACTATACCTAGCATATTAATATACTGGATATATATAAGGCATACCTATTATTACTAATAATATAAACCAGATCACCACAGAGTTTAGCATTAATATAATTAATAAAAACTCCTCCTTCTTAAACTAATCCAGCCTATATAAAGAGCATATTATTAGTATAGCTCTTAGAAGAGCTTACCTTAATACCCCTATAGGGGATACCTATATATATAATTAAATTATATATAAATAAGCAAATATTATAGTAGAAGTTAAATAGGTTATTACACACCCTATCTATTAGCCCTTCTTTAAACAGGCCCTCTATAATACTAAGGCAGAGGTAGCCCTATAGGGATTAGTAAGTATAGCTTATACTAACTGCTTTAATATAGAGAGAGCATTGCTAATAACAGTATAGCTACTATAAAGGTATTAGTCAGCCTAATTAAATAAGAGGACTAGCAGATAAAGCGGTAATAGAGGCAGTATTAGTAGCATAGGTAATAGGCAAGAGGATAAGTTAATAGTTTAGTAGTCTATAGTAATTAAGCAATCAAAAACTATATTATTATTAAACTGTGAAGTTAAGGATTATAAGGCTGTCTAGTAAGATAGGCATATATAAGTGTAGCTGTGGTTAGAATAGGATTATATAATTAAAGGCTGTGTGTATTATCAGGACTATATTAACTATAGAAGTAGAGCTTCTCACCTTCTCTTAAATAGTAAAGGAGAAACTATTTATAAGTTAACTTATTACTATCCTATAAGTTTCTCTCTTAAATAATAAACTACCTAAATTTATAGATCCTATAGCTATTAATATACTAAAAGTTATAATTTAGTATAATAACCTATAATCTATAAGCCTTATTATAAAAGAGATATTCTAGTTATAGATAAAACTCTATTATATTAATATCTATAACTACTAGTTATAATAGGAGGTTATAAAAGAGTATATTAAGGTTATCTATACCCCTTTAGCTAAACTAATAACTAATAGACTTATAAAAGCCCTCTTATAGCAGTTTTATAAGAGATTTATTGCTCAGTTAGGCCTTATTAATAAGTTATAAATAATTATAGAGGCCTAGAAGAGAGAGGAGTTATAAAATGCTAATAGTAATATTAGGCCTAGATTTAAGTAGGCCTAATACCTAACCTAAAGAGGTAACTCTATAGTTACTATATTAGTTAAATTAACCTGCTAAATACCTTACTAACTATAATACTAAACCTATATAAAAGAGAGGGTATCACACTAATATTTAAGCCTTTAAGCATATAGTTTACTAGAAACTTTACTTATATAAGATTAAGTCTTCTTTACCTTTTTACTATTATATAATAACTCCTTCTTAGAAGCTAATAATATCCTTATAAGCTATATTAATAAGACCTTACTATTAATAGTAATACCTCCTTAAAATATCTTATAAAAAGTAATAAAGGGTAATAGAGAGTAGTAATCCCTCTTACTATAAATAAGTAATTCTATAAAATAAAGCAGTTAAATTAAGCTAAGACTAATAACTATAAAAGAAGTAATACCCTCTCTATATAATAATCCCTCTTACTAATAAGATTTTTAAGTTATTACTGCTTAAATAAGTCTATTATTACTAACTTTCTAAATATAAGCCTATAAAGCCTCAAATCAGATAAAAAAACTAAGTTATAATACTATAATTAAGAGCTAAGAGCCTAAATACTTTATAATAACCTATAAATAATACTAGAAGATAATATTAGAAAAGATATTATAAGATAGGTAAATAATAGAGTTATAAAGTTATTAATAGGTATATAGGATATTAAATAACTTTATATTAAATAGATATATTTAGATAACCTTAAATATACTAGATTTAAAGCACTTTAGAGTTAATTAGTAAACTTAGCTAGTTACACTAAATTATGCTATATTATACTATATTATATTAAAACTAAAGGGGTGTGTTAAATTAACCCCTTAGTATATATAGTAATGCGCCAAGTGTGCACAAAAGCAGCAGTAACTATAGCGTAATAGTATGACATAGATATTAGCCACTTTTAGGCGTAAATAACGCGTGGATCTATGCACAGAGATTTCCAGATAGCTACACACTTAATATATTATCATTTTTGCACCCCATACTATATGATTTGACAGGACGGACGGGAGACAGAGTATAGAATAAGAGGTATAGTGAGGTGCTAAAAGTCTAAATCCACCTTACTATGTGCTACCTTAAACTCACTAATCTCTAACTATATATAAGCTTATTATTAGTACTATATATAGAAGCTAAATATTTTAGAAAATATATATAATTATATATATATACCTAAAGTATTATATATATTTTTTATATTATTTTTATATCTATAACTTGGAAAGTTATAAAATATTTTTTAAAATACTATTTATAAAATAAATATCTTACTAAGAAATATAGTATTTTTCGCATAGTATTTTCCACTATAATTCACTAAAACCTTATTTTCTAAGAATACTATTTATAAAAGATTTATTTACTAATAGATTATATAATAAATAAATACTATAATTAATATATATAAATATCTCAATCTTAATATATATAACTATAATTTGTCTTATATTTTAGATCTATATATAGCTCTGTATACTATTCTTAAATTTACTAGTTTAGGTGGGATACTGTGTGGTGGGCTCAGACTTATGGCACGCCACTGTACCTTGCCCTGGGTTCTTCCATTATGTTGTTTCCTGGCCTGCCTGCGCTGTGCTGCGGTCGAGACTCTGCATAACATCCACCGGTTTCCATCACCCTGGCCCTTGACGAGGATGAACCCGCGTCCGCCATTCCGCCGGTTGTCCTGCCTAGCGAATTGCGGGTTGGAGAGACGGGAGACGGGAGGGACTCGATGAGGACTCGATGAGGACTCGATGAGGACTCGAAGAGAACGAGAACGAGGATTAGGATTGTTTCGGCGCAGGCCCAGAACTTAGGCAAGGGTGGGGACGGGAAGAAAGTGGAAAAAAGGCGATTTTGGCTGTACAAGGAATCGACTCCCATTTCTGCCGACCCGTTCACGATTCCCATGTATCCCAAGGTCGAGGTCCAGAGGGGGAGGGGCATCTCTGCAAAGGGGGGTGGGAGGAAGTGGGAGGCTTTGCTGCCAATTTTTTCGACTTTTCGGTGTGAAGATGAACGCTCATTGGTGTTGAGTGGCGGTGCAGGCGTCCAGCAAGGCAGAAACGCAAGAATGGGCCATGGCTGCCTTTCTTCACTGGATTCTTAAGCGGACGCCTTATTTCGCTGCTCTCCGGGCCATTTCTGTGTGCGAGAAATGGTTCGCCAATGCGGGCTTAGTACCCGGCAGATTGGTCCGCCTGCCTAAGAGAAGCAGGCTGGAAGCACTTGCAGGACCCCAAACAAAGAGAACATGGCGAAGCAAATGCGTAGTGAGGTGATTGAGGGGGTCTGCGGCAGGACGATGAGTACATGTTCGAGAGAGCGAGGGACAGCGACGACGTGAACGGCCCCGCTTGGCACTGCGCAGTCCTTTTCTTGCAGCTATTCACTGTCCCTTGAACCTGTTCTGCCTCCAGGATGATGATGTGCGTTGCGTTGGTGTCGGTGTTGGTCCAATCACCTTTCGATCATCGCAAGCAAGATCGACTTGCAGCCAAGAGAGAGGCCATTCGCGATACCCCGATGGAGGCAGGTGATGGACCGACGAGTCGCGTCGTGAGTCACGCTTTCTGCCGGCGTCTGGCGTCCGGACCCCGTGTCGCCATGTTGATCGCTGGCAATGACGATCGTGACTGAGGCTCTAGTCATTCGACCTCATGCGTTCGATGCAAGCCCCCGACAATGGTTCATCCTGCTGGCATTTTTCGTGTAGGTGCACTGGCGTCCGTTTGGCTCGATCGAAGGTTCTCGGTTCGTCCAGAGAACCAATGGAGGGCATCGTCACCGATCTGTCGATTTCGACATTATTCTCTCCCACTGCGTTCGTCCGCCGGGAGGAACGTCGCGGGCCGCCACGATGACGATGCTCAGGCTGAGGTGTGGTGTTTTCGCGAATGGTTAAGAGATGCGGTCGCTGAACCGGAAATGCTACTGCGAAGTCCGCTGCGGGAGCAGCTAGGTACAGACTAAACACTGCCCCGCAAGCTAACGCAGCAGGCACTTCCCTGTAAATTCCGTCTTGACATGCCTGTCAATCCCTTAGCTGTCAACCCCAAAAGAGTGAGTGAGGTGAGATAGTCTCGGCCTCTAAGGTACTTCGTGCTAAATGCCGACATTCGGATTCCTTGACTAACGCGATGCTGCAGTACTAGGCAGTTAAGGTACATGAAGATATCAACCATCTTGGAGGTCATCCACCCGTATTTCTTTTCTACCTAGAGGGCGCAACTTTGCGCTCTCAGGTTGGCTTCACTGAGTGGCTGCCTGCTCCGGAGACTCAGCAATTCTTGGTGATCGTCTCCGATTCTTTCTTTCTGGCTCGGTCTCTCACGACAGCTGGACCCAAAGCCCTGAGCCAAGGCTTGAATGACAGCATGAATTGCACGACGGTCTATCCGCCTGCGAAGTCAGTAGGTATGATCCCCCGGCTATTACCTGAACCTTGTTTGCCATTAAGGCTGCCTCCAGATCGATATCGACTTTAGAGTTGTAAAAGCGGCGAACGTGGGTTTCCAGATTAGGCAGGTTGGGAGGAGCCGCATCCCTGTCGCTCACCAACCCCCTGTCCGTACCGTCTTTCCCAGAGACCAATACAGGGAAATGGGAAGGAAGGTCAACCAACAGTTATTGTTTGCAGAAAGAGTAGTTACGCTAGCTTGACTTATAATTAGTTACTCTATAGAAAGAGCTTTTTACTTACTTAAGTTTATATAGTTATATTCTTACTCTTAGGCTTATATTTATAGTTACTAAGCTTTAAGCTCTTAAATAAGAGGCTTAAAAGCTTCTAGTTATAAATTAAATAAGCAGCAAGCAGTAATGGGCGATAAGGAAAGTGACGAAAAGGACAACCACTGGAAGGACTGCAAGCCTAACACGGACGGCAGAGACGACAGGAATAGCAGTAGGTAGCAGCGTAGCTACCCGACACGGTTCTGTCTCTAGAAACCTATCTGTTCTAGGAGGTTCTTCCCGTGGAGCATTTTCCTGATCCTATATATCTTTAAATCTTCTGTGCTAAGGTCCCTGTGACTCTCACGCTCGAGAGCGAGGCCGGTATCCACGAGAAAGCTCTCGTAGCTTAGGTACCTAGGATAAAGCGAAGCCGGAGGATGACGATGACAAATGAGATCATGGAAAGATCTGTGGTTTAGAGAAAGGTCGGGAAGGACCAAAGATGTCGACAGGCAGGCAGGCACGGCGTCACCTGATTAAGGCACGAGGGGACGTGTGCTTCTATTACTTTCCAGGTGGGAAGGTTCCTCTGAACCACTTCTTCCTACAAACACACTCGGCGGGGTATTCAACGGTACCTTGAGCTTGCCTCACCACGGAGACCTCTCCCCATATTTTCCCTCACGCAGTCTCGATTTTCATACTTTTTTGCCTGCTTTCATCAGGTGGTACACGACTGACCACTCGGTTTATTCGGCGATACTGCATCGCAAACTTTTCTGCTTTCCTTGCGAAAATACAGCGGCCGCCATTTCGAAAGTCGTATTTTGGAGGCAAGTGCCGCCCTGAATGCTGTTGATCCATGTTGAAAGCACAGTTTATCATCGTCGATATTTTCAACAAGTCCGGGCTCTAGTCCCTTGCGTATCTGGGATGCATGAGCGTGTTCTCTCTTCCGACTTGGAGGATGGCGGTGGGAGGTGTCATATCGCTGCACATATCACAATCTTTTCTTCCCTTCCCTTCCGCTCCTTCTTGTCTTTCGGCTTCCGGCTACTGTCCATAGTCTTCCGATGGTGCATGGATAAGGCAACAGCATATGAGCACGAATGGGAGGATGTCATGGAAGCCACATTGGCGATACAGAAACTTCACATGGGCGATGGTGAATTCCAGATTACAGAAGATGGAGGTTTTACTCGACGGACGATTACATCGATGGCTGTTCATGGACATGGCTGAGCCTGACCTCACTGGGGAAATTACTCAAGGGGGTTCAGATCTGGGTCTGGGAGTTCGCTCATGTTGGGCATTATCTGGACATTGGAAAGTAAAAATATCACTCGCACCTCTAAGGCGGATGCCCTTCAAACAGTGTCGTCGTCGGTGGAAAGGCATTGGGTTTAACCACCATCACATGAAGTGTGATTGCGCCGGATGTGTTGGAACCGGGAGCTTACTAGAGAGTTTCTTCTTGGCCCTCTCGGGTTGTGGAAGCAATCATTAGTAGGATTAACCACAATGCGTCTTGAGAATGTAAGAGAGGGCCCTCGAGACAATGATGATACTCGCGCGAAGTCTCCTAACAAGCAAAACAAGGGGATGTGCAAGCAAAACAAGGAGAATACAGGAGGGCGATGACATACAGGATAGGGGTGGTGATGGGTGACGGGGTAGTGATATTGAAAGAAGAAGAGGAGTGGAAGTGGCCTGGAGGGGAAAGGGGGTTTATAGGTCACGCATGGCATGGGGAGTGATTGGGGACATTTCCAGGTCCTTCAATCATCCAGGGAATTCAAGGTCACTATCGTGGAAAGAGCAAGCGCGAGCCTCAAGGAAGGCATGAGAAAATGGAAGGAGGTCCTTACTGACGGGCGGAAGGAAGGGGGTCAAGACCGCGACACTGAAGGTAGCAATTGCGAGTTTGTGACGGGAGTAAGGAGACGGCTTCGCATTAACAACATCACAGAGCGCGATAACTTTCATATTCACTGTTTGCAAACCAAGAAAAGTTGTGTATTCCACCTAGGATATTGCAGCTAAATTGATTGACTGTGATCGCGAGATCTGCAAGACGGTCCCTCTGAGGAAGTCAGCCCCTACGTGGTAGAATATCTAAAGTCTGGCGTCCTAGAATGAACAAATGGAATGGAACCTGGAACTAAAGAACGACATGTGCGACGTAAACAGTATCACGGCGTCACCCCAAATATGTGATCAGATCAGCCTCGGCTGAAGGCAGTGGTTTGTACATGCATTCGATGTGCCTGATGCCTCCTAGCGAAACATCATTCGCCTCGCAAGTTGTGTCTTTGTGAGCCAGCTATTTTCTTATGCGCTCAAGACGCAGTATCTACAGACCATACCCAAAAACAGGCATACATTGCCCGGCGTTATACACCGCAGGCACCGCGGTCGCTCACCATTTAGACGTTATATTTGACTAAGCTGCATTTCGTGCCTCAGCTCCTGAGCTCATGACCGCTGGGCATTTCCAGTGCGAACGGAAACCTGAGGTGGAAGTAAAAGCAGCGGGCAAATAGGCGCTGGGCATGGGGTGGACCAGAAACGGACGCTCAGTGTAAGCCCTGAGCCCCGCTGGCAGGCACCACGGTTCGGTTCAAGTCACCTTTGGTCCTCCCCGATCTTCTTCGACCACAGGTCTCGACTCTGAGGGGAGCCAACGACAAGAACGCTCCACAACCAGACTCGGAATCCATTTGCCTCATGCAGCGCGACCGAGTTCACAGCCGCTTGTAAGTACCTTAGGATCAAGAGAGTCCCCAGCCGCAGCCTCAAACGGTTAGAGTGCTTATCCATCGCGCTTCCACGTCGTTGGATGCCTGCTCAGCGGACAACGGATGCCGAGGTCTGCTGCACCCAGGGTGGAAGTCGTCGGATTCCGCGATGTGAGCAATGAGAAAGAAAAACTTTCCGCTCACCTCGGTGTCAGCACTTTAGCCCAGGTGAACAGCCCAGGTTTCCTCCTGTGGGGGTACTTCCCCATCAAGGTCACGGCCGGGAGGGAACGGGCAGGAGATGACGGCGAAAAAGCCTTGATAAGCTGAGCAATGTCGTTTTTCCATGGATTCAGATCCAGCACGGGATCCTTCGACAAGAAAGGGGGGAGGGTTGAGATACGAACGAGGCGTTTTGCGCAGTCGCGCGTCCCCTGGTCTGCGTGAAGGCCATGCGTTGGCGGATTCGCGATGGTTACCTAGGTAGAGTGCACGCAGCCAGAAATGGGTGGCCTCGCCTAGCGCCAAGGAAAGGGAAAGCTGCAGCATCAAAGCTGCACACCATCTTCTCTTCCCAGTAATTAACCTGGCGCTCCGCCGGTCAGTCTGGTTGACGCTGGCGATATCGGCTGTGTGATAAGGTGAGGTAGCATTACATAAGCCGTGACGATGCAAGCAGGCTTACATAATGTGCTGTTTGCTGTAGGCAGACAGCCAGGCGGATTACATCTGTCCGCTTCTTCAGTTTTAGTTGGTCAGATCGCATTGTGCTGGTGAGGGTGAGAAGGGGGCGTCTTTCTTCAGGTGTGGCAGCCTGGGATTGGTGGCGTCATGGGAACGGGGGTCTCTACTCGGATGAACCTGGTGACGAGACCCTGTGTCGAGGTCGAGTCACTGGCTGGGGCCCTCCCTCTATCTTTTTGACGCTTACACGCTAATCACAGAGTCTCGTCTCATGGTAAGAATGTCTTCCTCATTCGAAATAAAGTTGGAGGGACTAATGCCCGGGTCTTCTGATTCAAGAATGTGTCTAGTAATAACCTGGACAAAAGTAGGGAGCGGCATAGAAAGAATAGTCCAACATCCTGTCCTGTTCGAAAGCATTTGCGTTCGTACCATCAAATAAGACATAACGCCATTAAAAGTCAAGAAATACTAAGAAACTTGTGACAAATGAATTGCGTCGTGAACGAAGGTAAGACTGCGACCGCCTTCGGCTTACACTGTGCCTGCATGACAAGTGTCCAATGAAGCGTCGCGAGTCGGAAGTCTATCGAGTAAAACCAATCAAGATAAGATCCTGCAGTCTCCAATGAAAGTATGCAATTCCCTAGATGTTAGACTTCATGTCTTCAGAAGTTAGATAGAGGAACTCACCACTCGACTTTCTGGGTCGCGAATCCAGCCAGACATACCTCCTACCAAGGAGAGGGGGATATATATAGAGAGAGAGGAAGACTTCTCTCAAAACGTGATATTCAGATCTTCCGTGCATCCAAGCTCAGGAGTCCGCGAAATGCAAGAAGAAACAAAACAAACATATTCCCGTCAGCGACCTCACCCCTTCCCCTCAGTCGCATCTCAGAAATCCATGACGGCGCAGAATCCGCTCGTAGGCGTGGATCCTCTCGTCCTGCTGCTTAATGATGCACCGCTGATCCTCGACGTCCCTCCTCAAACGCTTGTTGTGATCCTCGACGACATCGAACCTGCGCTCCCAGGTGATGATGATCCGCCTCAGCTCCTCGACACGATCCGAGATTTGATGCCGCGCGAGCTCCTTGATCCTCGCAAGCAAGCAGTCGCGCTCCCTCTCCATCTTGTGCAGCCTGTGCTTCAGCCTCTCGACCTCGCGGTGAAACTTGCCCGCATTGCCGCCGGCGTTCTCGATCGAGCACCTCAACGCCGCGTTCTCTTCCCGGAGGGCCTGGTTCTCGGCCTGTAGAAGTGGCACAATGCCGCCCAGGCGTCGGGCCTCGGCCTCGGCGGCTTCGAAGTTGCACTTGAGGGTATTATTTTCGCGGACGAGGCACTCGTTGGTCTCCCGGAGCTTGCGCTCCCGCTCCACCAGGTCGTTCCACTCGTCCCTGCCTACATGGCAGCAGTCGTCGCGGCAACATCTGTAGGCCGGCTGCGGCTTCTCATAGTAATGGTGGCGGCTATGGTGATGGGAACGGGAGCGTCTAAGGGAGACGAACTGGGTTCGGCCGTCCGGCGCGGTCTCGACGTACCAGCGGCGGTCAGCCATACGAAAGGGGTCGGTGAGGTGGAAGTGTTTGCGAGGAATGCTGTACTTGTTGCCCACGTTTGTTGGACGGACGAGATAGGCCGCGGGTCTGGCGGTCTCAGGTGTTGGTTTCTGTTGTCAAAGGCTTCCGACCAGTATCGAGATCAACGGTATGGCTCAAATTGTGCGATGTATGGCTTGGAGATAGTCATGTAAAGAATGATGACGAAGATTGGAAGAGAGCAAGGTCGATGATCCCGGAAAGAAGAGATGGAGTCTTTGATAAGGGGATCTGTAAGTAAAGACGGAAGGCCACAGGAGCTAGTACGATATGCAGGTGACCAAAGCAGAAGACGTAGGGTCTGGTAACGAACGAAGATTGGTGAGGGGCCCGCGTGGCCGCGGCGGGGAGCGGGTAGGGCTTGATTTAAAGGGTCCTGTTTAGGCAATATGCCCTGACATAGGCCGCAACTGTCGCCTTGGGAATCCATCTCGGACTTAGCGAATGTTGCCTCGATATTTCGAGTCATCGAGGTGTGCTTCTCAATAAGAGGCAGCGGCCACGAGGCTCAAGCGCGTGGGCAGGAGAGGGATGGGAGTTGGTTTGGTGGCTGGCGCGCAAGTAGAGTAGGTGTGTGTGGGTAGATAGTTTGGGGGCAGTAAACCGTGTTAAGGGAAAAGTTCTACGGACAATGAGAACTCTATCATCATTTCCCTCTGCCTCCAGCCTTTGCAACGGAGGACCCCTTCAACGGGCGAGTAGTTGGGGTCGATTGTCATGTCGCTGACCTAGGTGTGAGACGAACGAGGGCTCAGAAGATGCGTATAGCAGTCATGTAGACATCCTCAGAAGTTGGGTGCGGTGAGACCTGTGAGGTCGTTTGGCTGCGAGCGCATGAGGGGGATGTCTCACGCGTGGGGGGGTCATTCGGGACTGGCTCCGGGGCTAAGTGTCGAGTCGCTGGACTCGCATCCCCGTCATCGCGACGAGAGTCAAGGGTTCGTGAGCATGAAACGGAAAAACTTTAGAAACGACCGGATGAAACCAAGATATGGTTAAACCTGCTTTTATGCAGCTCTAAAATAGGCCACAGAGCGAGTCTTTGTGGCATTCGAACCGGTGGTTAAGTTAAGGTGACGTTTGGTGATGGAGTTGTTAGTCGAGGTTTGGAGTTGCCAGTTGGGGGAATTGGAGATCTGAGAGGACGACATGCGCGGGGCAGGTGATTGGCCGCTGATACGCCGTACAGTAAAGTCAGTCCCCGACTCCCCTGGCAAGATTGCTGTGCAGCCCCTGTACATCCTCGCGGCTGCGCTTGGGCTGCCTCCACGCGATGCGCTTTCCTGTAGTAGGTACGTATCCTTCTCCTTCGCCCCTCCTCCTCCTCAACCAACAAAGGCTCAAATGGAAGTCATTGACATAGCCCCGGCAAGGCACTTTGCCCTTACCCTTATTTCAAGCCTCTTTGGTGTCTCTGATCTAGTCAGGATGCCATTCTACGACAACCAGCTCTTCCACTTTAGTGTCCCAGGTCTCAACATCGCCGCATCTGTGAGGCAGCCAACCAGAAGAAACGGACGTTCGCGAGGAGACTTTGCAGCACCCGAGGGCGTGTTTCCTGGTGTCTTCGCGGCTTGATGGCGACCCGACGAATCTTGCTGCCTGTGACAGTGGCAAAATGGCGATTGATGTGTTTCCAAGCCGGTCGACCAAGATACCAACGAGAAGATGCGAGATGAGCCACCTCAACCAGCAGGAATTCAATGTGTGATTCTCTGCTTACGCGATAAGGAAATCGACCGTTTCGTAATGCTATTCACTTGAGCGAGTCACTATTTCATAATGCGAAAATGAGTCTGGTTGTATGCGAAAGACGATACTAAGATACCAAGATACTGGGTCCGTCAACTTTGCAGTTGAGAAGTTCAGTCTCTATCTAGATGGCAGCATTTACACCCCAAGCTCCAACACCGGGCCATCCACCGCCGCCATACCCATACGGATCACCTCCCAACCTCCCGCGCCGCCCCGTCCCGCCGGGCCCCAGCCGATTATGGTCTCCACAGGCCATCGGGTCGTGTCCGGTTGGGTCCACAACCTGCGTGCATCCCGGATGCCGACACTGCGTGTGAATCCGGCAAAAATGCGTATTCTCGACGGCTTGCGCTCCACACTGGACGGCCCTGCAGGCGTGGCCGCTGCAATACGCAGACCTCCAATCGAAACCGCCCCTGTTGCCCAGGACGGCGAACATGCCTTCGAGAATAACGTGAGCACGCTCATGCGGGCAGGCTATCACGGCACATTTGTGTTCTGCGCAGAGACCGTTGCCGAACAGGGCCCGCTCGTTACCGCAGTGTCGAAGGGTACAGACGTGAGTCTCACAGAGCGTTCTGTCCGGAGCAACGCGATTGTCGCAGTTGTTGAGTCTGCACCGCGCTCCAGAGTCTGTGTTGCTGTTAGAACGGTGCTGTGTGATGAGATGTCGAACCTTAACTTAAGCATGACAAATAATGAAAAAAATTGTGAGAGAACTTACGCTCCTCGCAATGCTGCCCAATATTCTCCCCATCAACCATTCGAGCCCGGTCACATCCAGGAGTACTACACTCTCGATGTCGGTCACAGAAGTGATCATGCTCTCCCTCCCTGGGACAGCCACGTCTATCACACTGATGCTCGTTGCAATACTCCCCGAGTCGTCTCCGCCATCGACAATCCCGCGTCTTGCACACATGGTCCTTGCAGAACTGCGACTGCTCCGTCCGGTGATCTTTGGGCCGGAGACAGCCCATCTCCACGCAGGTGTGATCTCTACAGACGCCCTCCGCCAGCGGCATCCGCTCGTCATCGCAACCCCGTTCGCCCTCCCACCTGCAGTAGTGGACGCCGCAGTGCTTCGATATGGTCCCGTCGTCGCGGACGTGCGCGAACTGCCGGCAGCCGGCGGTGTGGCACATGCGGTGTCGCTCGCAGAAGCGCGAGTGGTCATGTGGATCGCCCGTGGCCCCGGGGCAGCCGGCGAGACAGGCGGCCGAGGCGCAGGTGTGGGACGTGCAGAAGGTGCTTCCGCCAGGAGCGCGCGGAGAGGCGCATCCTAGCCGGGAGCAGCGGTGGTCGTTGCAGTATCGTAGGTCGGCGTCGTCTTGGCGGACGCGGTGGTTGTCGCAGCCTGGTTGGGTGCAGTTGTCTGTCGTGGTTAGAGGAAAATGGGAGAGGGGGGTGAGTTGTGGTGCTTACGATATTGGGAGCAGAATCTGAATGTCCTTGGGTCGTAATCTTTGACGTAGTTCTGGCAGCGTTGGTCGTTGATGGTCCCCACGCACATCATATCTGCGAGTGGATGTTAATTTGTGTGGTCTGTTGAATCTGACTGTCGTTGTGATATGGGAAGTTCACACGAGAGAGAGCTTTGTTGGTGGTTATGGACAGCAGAAGGTAAGGAAGAGAGAGGGTCCGGGGTAAGTACGTTGATGGCAATATCCACGATTGTTGGTCCTCACATGAGGACACGCCGCAGCGTTGTCAATCTTTTTGCAGCAGTGAACCTTGCAGTAGATGGAAGCGTATCGGTTGCCGTCCTTGGTGAGAGTGACCTTGGGATAGGGGCATCGGCCCATGGGCGTCGCGAAGTTGCAGAGCCTGGCAAGCTCCTGAGCGCTGACGCGCCGCTTCTTGCCGAATGCCATTGCGGACAGCGAACAGACAAAGAATTTCGAGGAAGAAAACTTGTTGGAGACGTTTGCGATTCGCGTCGAGTTATCAAGAGCAGTCAACCAGATAGGAGGGGGGAGAAATGCTGGGGAACCTGAGTTTAAAACGGGGGGACGGCGCATCCTACCCGAAGCAAATGTCGGTGAGCAGGCATCCGTGAGGCAGCCATCATACTTGAATCAGAACTCCATTCTGAGGTCTGATGCGAAAGGCAAACTGGCATGACGTGGTAAGGCAGCTCTTGATGGGAGCACGACCGCGGTGGCCGCTCATGTGAGGCTCCGTGAGCAGTGATGGGATGCTTCAGTCTATCGGACGCGGCCCTCGTGCCAACAACCGAGTGAGCAGCAAGATTTTCGAGTTGTACGAGGTCTTCTTGGGTATGGTGAAGGGTGTTTGGCTGGTTTTTGGAGGCGGTGTGCCCCATAGGGGTTGTACGGGCATGCTGATACCCGTGTACTGTCCGACTATAGGATGTTAGGTCGGAGGCATTTTGAGACAGGTCAGATGTTTGCCTTACTTGAGAATTGAGGGAGACAACTACATGGCTATGAGCACGTGAAGCTCTCGCTTTTTAAGTGAATCGATCAGTTGCAATCCTATTCTCTCCTGCGAAATTGAGTGGTGCTCAGGAAGGAATCTACGGAGACCGGGAAAGTCAGAGTACTTCTCGTGGATCTTCGGAGAGAAAGGGGGGTTCAGATGAGCGCCAGATGACACCACCCACACCAACACTAGATAGAACCTTAGTTGCTCAATTTAATTATGTATAACTCCTAAACCTAATTTCTCAGTCATGCTGCGAGATTCCACCTCTGGTAGATGCTGGTGACAACAGGTACGCAAAGAGCTGGCAACTGACGATGCATGTAGGCTTTGTGGTACTTTTTGAAACGTGTTCCTGATATAATCGATGTTCGAAAAGAAATTTCACACGAAGGAGTAGCTAATGTAGCTGTCTCTTCAATAAAGATAGCCCCTGGCAGATCGATGTGGACAGTACTCGCGTGATAGCTAACTCATGATGAGATATCTGTTGAGTTGCGGCTGTGCTATGTGACCTCAAGTTGGTTCCTTAGTAACAAGTACCACCT
The DNA here is from genome assembly GCA_036785495.1 of Colletotrichum neosansevieriae. NCBI lineage: Eukaryota > Fungi > Ascomycota > Sordariomycetes > Glomerellales > Glomerellaceae > Colletotrichum > Colletotrichum neosansevieriae. The sequence goes on along the minus strand of JAVHLV010000174.1, from coordinate 90,849 downwards.
GGATTCAAAAACATGTCCGAATTCCTTTTTGAATTATTGTCTGGTCCGGTTGAACATAGTCTCAAGTCGTGCCAGACACAAGTCTGGAGACTTATAAAAGTAGTAGTTCGCAGGAGCTAGAGTTTTCACGGCCTGATCGCAGCCGCATGGCGTAGTTCCTCGAGCCAGCAGTTATCTTAAGCGTCGCAGGTCAGAAGATTTCATTGGAGAAATTATGACACTGGAGTGTTTTCAAGTCATCCTTTGCGGCGGTTGGTAACCAAAGCACACCTCAGATTACCATTACTTCCAACCACAAAGGCTCTCTCTTCGACTCCCTTTTTCTGGCCATTCCTTCCCTCTTACTTCGAGAATAAGGCCTTCCTAGGATAGAAGCCAAAACGTACAAGCCTATTTTCCTCCTCTCGCTACCAGCCTGAGCCCACAAATCACCACCCTCCACCCACCTTACAAACCTCACCAGTCAGTGGCATACAATCCAATCACAACACCTGAACTCACGAGGATCTTTACTCGTAAGACACAAAAAAGTCGAATTCCGCCATCAAAATATCATTAACCAAGTCCAGGTGCTACTTTTCTTCTCTGCGATCGCTCGGGTGTCGCCACAGCAGCCAATCGGTTCGTCATCGCCAGCACCCCCTCTGTCGAAAAACACTGCTGACTTTTTGACCAAGGAAGTGCGAAGGCCTGCAGGCTTCCATCATATTCTACGCTCAAGTTTGGTTCCGCGATATCTCTTCCTCGCGGGGTTTTCAGTCATATCAGTCGTTTCTGCCGTGGTCGTGGCCACTACTCGTCGCTGGCTTCTGACCAACCCCAGCCATCGTTTTCACCGTCGTTCTTTGTGTCAGAATACAACATGGATTCCGAAATCCAAGTTTCACAGGTTGAGCGCTATCAGTGCGCCATATACTATCCCGAGCGCCCTGATGTAATCGGCGGCCTTGGGCTCGGACTCTCGAGTCAGCCAAAGACAGAACTCATCCTCCACACCGGAGAGAGTGGACGACCTTACGTTGGCGTGAGTGTCTCCTTTCCTCGCCAGAGAGTTAATTCCGTCAGTTTCTCAAGGGAGTACTGCCGTTCGGATGAACTCTCAATCACCGTCAAGCTCCCCCTATCAGAGCTTTCAATCTCACCACTTCGAATTGCGGATACAACCACTTCAAGGCGCTCTTTCTTCACAATGTATTCAACGACCTCATCGTCTTGAAGTTCGTATTTTTTGAAAGCTACAAGCTGATTGTGGACGGCGTTGGTATCCCATTCCGTGGAGCCACCGAGGCAGTTACTGCTATGGCGTCAAGGTTCCAGAATCCCGCCGTCTTGCATGGTATGAGGAAGTGTAGACTCCCGTTTCGTTTCTTCAAAGAGGGCAACAAGTCAGTTAAAGAGACGGGGATATTCACTGCTCAGGTTAATCTGGATGTGTCATTTGTGAGTTGGGATCCTTTGCAACGGCTTGCAAGCCTAACCACATCGCAGAAATCGAAATTCGCCATGTCACTCAAAAGTCTCATCCATCCCGAGGCTAGGTTGTGGGTCAGTTTTCGCCCTCCGCCAAAGTCGGGAAGCAAAAGTGGCGACTACAGCGAGGACAAGGACGATTTGACCTGGGATGCCAAACTCAACAAGGGACGCAACCGCGCAAACAGGTCTGACCTTCCCCGGACCTTGTACCTCGATGTTTTTCGCCTATCTAACCCAGAATCTCCTGAGTTCAGGACGAGAAGTCACGAAATCAAAGTTTGTTCCCCGTCTGGGGACCAAATTCAGTATGCCTACCTCTGCTTCTATAATGGCATACCGCTTGGCGGCCATCATATCGAGTCCGTCAACGAGGCCTTGGGATCGGAGGCATATGAAGTCGCCGATTCTCGCGTTGTGGAGGAATCCGAGGTTAGTGCGTCGACAACTCTACTTGAGAGAAGGAGAAGACTCCAGTTCGAGATTTCCAGAAGCTTAATGGTGGACTTCTTCCTGGGACGAGGCTTCGGAAACACAATCTTTCGTTTTCACTCCAAGGCCGACGCCCCCGGGGAATATCGCCCAGCCATTTTGCCAGAGTTTGATCTCATGGAACGCGTTGATCAAGCATACCTTGATGCTGTTCTGAAGCGCATAGGTCCGGGTTTCGGTGTCTACCTCAAAATGGCGTCTCTCGGTCTCATCACCCTCAGCGGAGGCAAGTCGGATATCTTTGCAGCCCCCACGACACTTTGCTCTTACAGAACCCGAGTACGAACACTGTCCACGTTGCTGCTTCGACTCACAGGGCAGCTCAAGAGCTTGCTTCCCGAATTCACGACGGTGCCCTCGTCGTTCTGAATTCGATCGACACAAGCGGCGTTTCAACCACGAACTCGACTCTTCTTCTTGTTGTTCGCGGGTACCAAATAATCACTGAGGCGATCATGTTCGTCAACAAAGTCTCGAACTCGAATAAGCACATTATGGACGAACTTACGCCTGGGAAGGATCGACTGTCGCTCTGCAAGTGGCTCTTGAAAGTGGCGCAATTCCATAACTACGACTTGATGAGCAATGACCGATCAGCTCTGTTTCAGCTTCGCCAGAAGTTCGAGACCGAAAAGAAGTACGAGAAGTTGCGAGCCTTTGTCAGAGGCAAGATCAAGTTCAGCCAAGTAGTTCCGGATTCCGGCGATGAACATCGGATCCTCATCCGAAGAAGACGGTGGAACCAACGATGAAGCCAGCGCCTGCGAAAAGGTCGCAACAGGACGGCCAAGCTCAGGGCGTCAGTTTGGGCCACGGAGCTCATCAAGGGTCTCATGTGTGTCGTGGTTCGTGCCGCGGACGTTGTGTGCACCACGACTCACACTTCTCGCGAGCCCACGTACGAGTCTTTCCGGAAGGCTGCAGGCGCTGTTGTGCTTGCGGACGCTGGATCAATGTCGAGAGCTGAGGCTATGGTGGTCTGGGGCGACAGGTTCCGACCTTGTGTGATTGCGGGAACTCCAAGCGCAAGTGTCAGGACCTTCATCCGGAGCGACGAGAAGAACGCCCAGAGAGTGTATCCCAATCGCTTCAGCCCGGATAGCGAGGTTTCGATCCTCAATTGGGCCATCGGCACCGGACACCTTTGTTTCGAATGCTAAGATCGAGGAGGTCAGTACGGAGAATCGGCTGGATGTGCGTGGTGGACAGGAACAAGCCACAGAATGGGCCTAAGAAAATGCGTACGAGTACTCGCTCGAAATTGCTTCAAAAAAAAAAGATTGCTTTCAATAGTCTGGTAATCGTGATTGCGCCACAAAAGTGAGAGGCCGTGCCGCTTGAGTGTCGTTGTGATGATTCGAGGCCAGAGGGGCTATGATCAGCATGCGGCAGATCGCACTGCTATTCCGTAGACAACCGTGCACTTGTATTTTTTTCTCGGCCTGCGTCGCGTCTATAATGTGAGGCGAGTAAGGGTCGGGAGCCTGTGAAGGAGGGGAATGTATTCGGCGGCGGCGGGATCGAGGTAGAGAGAGAGTTGAGAGCAGGGAAGAACGGGTCCACGGTGCAAGAATGGACGAGGGCGAAGAGGAGTTCCGTCAGTTTGTCGTGGGACTAGGACAAATTCATTCAGAAGCGTTCAATCATACCTCGCGTCTTCGTCTTGCCTTTTTCTTCTTCTCCCCCCCCCCCCCCCCCCCCCCGGATCTTTGACCCATGTCGATGCGTGGTTCCTGGACGTCGCTGTATCACCAACCTGTCTTGACCTCTCGACATAATGAGTCCCGAGGTGGAGTTCGAGGGCCAATTCCGAGGAATTTGCCGTCGAGTTTAAGACCTTTTCGTTTTGAGAAGAAATTGGAATTTGGGTACAGCGCGCGCCTCAAGACGAAGCTGGAGGGTACCACGTCGTTGTCAAGACGAATCGGGAAGGTGGGCCGCCCCGGGTCGGCGGCCCCACCCCGCTCCGAATATCAAAATCGCCGGCTCCGGGCCGCCGCTTGTTTTCAGATTCAACAAGCCACCACGCGACGAACATTTGAGTTTTTGGTATCATTCAACTTGGTATTGCACGGTTACGTAAAGGTCATGTACACATTGCGCCAAAGGCCCCGCTTTTCAGTTCCATTCCCACCCATTTTCTTAAAACAGATGTCCGCCCAACCGGATCGCAACAGACTTGTTCTGGGTGTAGTTTGCGAGGGCTGCCTCGCCCAGTTCTCTGCCAATACCGCTCTGTTTGAATCCTCCGAATGGCAAAGCATGGTGCAACATGTTATAACCTGCCCGGTGCTGTATCAGCAAGTGCCTTTTCATGTGTGGAAGAATGAGAGCGATCTGCCGCGACCCCGGATGTTGCCGGGGACCGGGAAGGCATTCGGGCCGCGGACGACGATCATACAGAGTTATTGTGGGGCATTTGAACTTACAGTTAACCCAAACGGTACCAGCCTTCAGGGAGTTGCTGACACGAATAGCAGTGTTCAAGTCCTTAGTATGCACAGCAGCAGCCAAGCCGTACATAGTGTCGTGGGCGAGCTTGAGGACCTCCTCCTCGTCCTTGAACTTGGCGATGGCGCAGACCGGACCGAAGATTTCCTCTTGCATGATCTTCATATCGGGCTTAACGTTGGAGAAGATGGTAGGCTGAATGAAGTAACCCTTGTCGCCGTGACGAGCACCACCAGTCTCGACGGTAGCGCCCTCGTCCTTTCCGGCCTTGATGTAACCCATGATGCGGTCGAACTGAAGCTGAGAGACCTGGGGGCCCTGGAAGGTCTCGGGGTGGAACGGGTCGCCGACCTTGTTCTGTTGAGCACGCTTCTTGAAGGCCTCGAGGAACTTGTCATAGATGTCCTCCTGTACGAAAATACGGGTACCGGCACAGCAGCACTGGCCGTGGTTGAAGTAGATACCGAAGTTGACCCAAGAAATAGCCTGCTCGATATCGGCGTCGTTGAAGACGATGTTGGGAGACTTGCCACCGAGCTCGAGGGTAACCTTCTTGAGGTTAGAGCTGGCGGCAGCCTTCATGATCTGGCGACCAATAAGGGTGGATCCGGTGAAGGCAATCTTGTCAACGTCCATGTGGGAGGAAATGGCAGCACCGGCAACCTTGCCGAAACCGGAGATCAGGTTGAAAACACCAGGGGGGAAACCAGCCTCCTTGACGAGGTTGGCGAAGACGAGAGCGGACAGAGGAGTCTGCTCAGCGGTCTTCATAACAATGGTGTTACCGGTGGCGAGCGCAGGAGCGATCTTCCAAGACAGCATGAGAAGAGGGAAGTTCCAGGGGATAATCTGACCGCAAACACCGATCTATTGAACCTTGTTAGCAAAATCGAATGACACTTCCTGGCATTGATGAACAACAACTCACAGGCTCGGAGCGGGTGTAGTGGAACATATCGGGCGCAATGTCGATAGTCTTGCCCTCAATCTTATCGGCCCAGCCTCCGTAGTATCTGAGGCAGCCAACAACGGCAGCAACATCGCCCTTGGCCATGGAGATGGACTTTCCGTTGTCGAGGGACTCGACAGCGGCGAGCAGGTCAGCGTTCTTCTCGGCGAGGTCGGCGAGCTTGAGGAGGTAGATAGAGCGCTGGTTAGGGGTCGTTTGCCTCCAAACGCCCTCGAAGGCCTTGCGCGCAGCGGCGACGGCGATGTCGACATCCTTCTCGGTGGCCTCATGGACGGAGCAGATAACCTCCTCGGTGGAGGGGTTGATAACCTCAAAGGTCTGCTTGTCGACACCCTCAACCCACTCGTTGTTAATGAACCTATTGAGAAAAAGCTGTTAGCGGAAGGTTTCACTCAACCGCGTCGAACGCATGGGAGAATCTCGCGTACAGTCCAGTAGGCTGGGTGTAGGCGCCCGTCGCCGGGGTCTTAAGCTCAACGGACAAACCCATTATGATAGTTGTGTGAAAGAAGACGAAACAACAGTATTGGTATCAAGATATCACAGGAAAGAAAAAGGGTTCGTGTAACGGGTTTGACAATTGAGGTGTTGTGAGAAGTGAGGAGAGGGAGGGAGCGAGATTTCAAACCCGGGAAGCCGGGGAAGATAGGACTGTATATAAAGCGGGGGTATGGGGGACAGCTGGGGAGGAAAGATGCCCGAACAGTGACGGCAACTGGGTCCAGAGTCGCGAGGCCAGACATCAATGTCGGAGGCGAAGGCAATGCGGATGGACCTCACGCAGTAGCGTGGGTAACTCGGCGGGGGGAGGGTGGCGGAAGGGGGGGGGGGGGGAGAACTTGGGGGAGTCCCGAGGCCAAGTCTGCAGAATCGCAACTGGCAGACAACACATCCATGAACCGGCGCAACGTAAAGCCTTGACTTCTACTGGTCTGGACTAGAGACAAGCTCTCCACATGGCAGCCAGACCACACATCTGCATGCTGTATTCAGATGGACTATAGATAAGTCTAGGTTAGGGGCTTTCAGGGCCCTTTGGGACAGCGACCATACACTCAACTCACAAACACACAGACTTGGATGAAAGACCGGGGTGATTGATGGAGGGGGGGGAGAGGGGCAAAATGCCAGGCTGGGGTGAGTTGTAGTGCGCCTCCTATGCAAGGGAAGGGCAGCTAAACGGGGAAAGATGGGTGCCGCTTCGGGCCAACGCCTGTTCAGTTACCCCGGTCCGCTACGCCCAGCAGTTTGTCCCGCATCTCAAGCCGAAGCGGCCATCTTCCATCCAGTAACCCGCGCGCGCAGGCGCCAACCAAGACAGAATTTTTTCGGTGTCAACTGATAGAGAGCAATGTTTCGGCGGCCATTAGAAAGCTCAGAGGAGTTGTGTCTGGATAATCTACCCAGCTCTCCAGCCTTCCCCGTTTCCCCAGAATAGTCGTAGAAACCCGAAACCATAACCGCATGATAGGAGCAATGGAATTGAGACGGACTCTGCAACCTTGCATCTCCAGAACCCCTCTCCGCTTCTCCTCTCCAGGGCGCTTTCTACCCCGCATTTCTCCATCACAGCTTGCGCCTTCCATCTTGGAAGCGTCCAATCATATCCCGGCCAAAATGTTGTCCTGTGTGTCCGCGGCAGCCATACCCGCTTCAAAGCGGTTCACCGATTGCGTAGCATATACTTCATACGTCGAGGGGGACCGGCGGAAGCTTGCTGTGACTGGCCAGGGCCGATCTTCGATTGTCGATGGCTGGGTCTGGAGAGACGCTATGACAAATGCGCCGCCCCTGCGCATCTTTTTGAGGTGTCACCTAGGAAACAGATGGGTTCTTGCTGCTGATCTTGCACAGATACCCAGCACATCGTATTCGTGGCCACCGCATCGCAACTTTGCCGTAATAATGTTGCAATCACTGGCCCAGCAGTTGAAAAAGCTGTCTGCTTGAGAATGAACTATTGAAGCTGAACTGGACTACCCCAGACTCTCCGACATGAAACCGCTTTCAACTGATCACATTGAATGATGGACGAATCAACGGCGGTCTCTGGACGGGCGGAAGCTTCCGTACGTTCCTCGCCTTATGCTGATACCTTAGGGACCTTCGAGTCAGAAAGCAATGCTTCAGCTCGGCACATGGGACGAAGCTGTCCAGCTTCTCAAAACCCGCGCAAAACCCCGTCTGGAGCCCCAGAGAAAGCTCTGCAACAGTGCAACAGTCCGCCCCAGGTCGCCAGACCACGGTACAGACCCATTTCGCTTTCTTCCCCTCCACAGTCCACACCACCTCTGTCACCCACCTTGACGACACGCGTTGGTACTTGGTAGTGGCTGGCCCTGCGTGCATGCGGTGTGCTCCAGACACCTTGGAGGTTACTATTAAGATTGTCTGCTAAAGCGGAGAAATGACAACAACTGAGATCCATACGTATCTCCAACTTCAAGTTTTGCAGCTTTAACGCCGTGTAATGAGGCTAGGAGATATGCATTCTTAATGCTGTAAAATGTCGGGAGACATCACGGTACTTTGTGTCACGAAGGCGAGGTCGATGCCCCTCCTTTGATACCGACTCTCGGGTCGTCATTGCTGCCGATTCCCGGGTTCTCCTTCTCGGCCCAAAGCCAAGCGAGATCACTTTTTCTCGAGTTCCCCCGCACCGAAATCAGAGCTCCGGGGTGGGGGGCAGGGATGGGTGTGCGTAACGTCGGGGGATGTCGATATATCGTCCTGCAAACGCCGCGTCGGCGGCGCTTGTCAGCTGCGCCTCCCACTGTCCCCCCATTTCTCCCTCTCGTCACTCTCTAGTCTCCTGTCCTGCAGCTCCCGACGCCCCGATCCCGAAAACCCCTGCTCCGTGCTTCCTTCTCCCCGACATCATTCGACTGCAGCGAATCCTCTTGGCCGAAGCTGTTGAGGACTGTGAATGTGTGGGGACCTTCTCGGTCTGATGGCTGTTTCACGGCTACACGGAGCTCCATTCCTTCTTTGGAGGCACGGGATGGCTGCTGAGCGCGCAGCGTGGTCCGATCTCCGGTTCTTGTTGGACCCAAATAGCATCCGGCTTTGAAACTTCATTCGTCGTGTCGTGTCAAACGGTTCGACTCAAATCTGCTGTCTGCGCGGCAGTGCGTGAGTGTGATCCGTTCTGGCGATGCTAACCGCGCGTAGCCTCTCATCATCCGGCAAGGCGGCGGCGCCAAGCATTCCGACTTGTCATGTTAGGTTCCGATTTTCTGCGAGGTTCTGCTTGACAGCTTCCTAGCGTACGCTTGACCATGCTTGATTCCGGCCCGTTGATCGATTCCGATCTGCTTTGGAATTCTACGACTCCACGTTCACTTGCACGGACAAGCAGTTGACCCAAAAATAAAAGTGATACAGACCACCTAGCAAAGTCTCACCCAATTGCTAGGCCACGCTGATAGACTGCGTATCACTTTTTCTGTCACCCGCTTGACGGAATCCGAGGGGATCTGCATCAATACTATCAGAGCCGAGACATGTTGGCTGTATGCGGCATAGCTGAGGAGGCTTGAAGCTTGTCAACGTCTACTTCTTGGCCAATATTTTTTTCTCGATATGATGCAGCCAAGGCTTGATTGATCCTAACAATTCATAGAGCAACCCAAAAATCCCGATTCCCCACATTAGACGGACTGCTTCCCCTGATTGCGTGCTTTCTGGATGTCGACGATAGATATGTCAGATTTGTCCGTGAGCATTGTTCGGGACAGACGTTTAACAGAAGTTTGGTTGAAACAGTCAGGGTCTGTTCGTGAACCCTAACACTCGCTCGTGAGCTCAAGCGGCGACACGGCTTCGATCGTCCGGGCGCCAAAGAGACAAACGCCAATCGCGTGTGGAAATTCATTGATCTGCTGAAGCTCAAGCACGAAAGGAGAAATATGATTGTAGACCAAGCATTTGGGGAATGAGGAAGATAAACGGAACCTCCCCCGCAGTTCTCCTGGCTGCTTCAATGCCCGAAATCACTATCTAGAACTACACCACCGTGTATGCGCCGAGAACGGGCCGCGGCCCGCGACCCTTCAGCGTTGAGCTTGACCGGGATCAAATGCAGTCAATGTTGGCATGGCTTTGATAGACTCGACCGAACCGCTTCCCTGGGTCCTTTGTGTTCGCCCCGTTCCAGGGTTCAAATAGTGACACGTTCTCAAAACCGTTGCACATGAATCCGCTCAATCTTTCGACCAAACAACTGGGGCTAAGCAGGAAAACACCTCAGAAATATCAATCCTCACCGGTACGATCAGAACCATTGGAAGGGATTTTAACAGGCGCCAGCTTATCCTGACGACGAGGGCTTGTATTTAGACCTTTGATGCAATCCAAGTCAACTAGAGAATCGTGTGTTGGCGTTGTTCTTCGCGATTTGGCTAACCTGATGCTTACCCCTTTGGAGTTCGAGGTGAGTCGAATAGCACTCGGACTAGTCCCTTTTTTTTGCCAGCATCCTTGTCGTAGTGAAGGTCACGAGAAGGCCATGAATCCCAAGCCAAGCCGATGTATGACGTCTAGTTCTGATATCGTAGTACATCAAAAGGAACCTTTCTTTCCAAAAGCTTCCTGTCATCGGTTCTTGTCGAGATGGAGTGTCATTTGGCGAGACTTTCCTCGGAGCACGACAAACCAGAAGTGATTTGCTCACGTGAAGGCAGAATCGGTTGGACATCCTTGCAGGAAAAACTTGCCGAATCCCTCCATACGTGGCCGGTCTAGATTGGCTTTCACTGGGCAATCTTCGAAAAGCCAGCGATGAACAAGTCGTAGATGTAAGCAAGTAGACCGAACAGAGCAGTTGAGGATGATCTCCCCACAAACGAAATCCTACTTAAAGCAGGGGAGCTTAGCACCGGTATGTACTGTACCAACTACTAAGCTGCGTCTGGGTTAACTTGAAGAGTAGTCCATGGGATATATGATCAAGAATGCTATGTAATCATATCAATTGGCCAGCCGTTAGCTTAGCCCAAAGCTGCAAACCTTCCTTGTCTACCATAGGTGGAGGTCATCCGTCTTATTGTCCGTGGGAGACGACTCCGAGAGGTTACTTTGTTACGAGGTTTGACACCTGCTTCCCAGAGCACAACGCCCCATAACGCTCTTTTGATCGAATATGATTCCTATGAGAAACGTTGGCTCTTTCATGTGAAGTATAGAAAGTGAAGTTGTTGTCAACGGCATCTCGGCGGTCTCAACTGGCAGAAATAGAACTAGGCCAGTAAGCGTTCGTCTTGAATGTGACTGGGATCTGCGATTGCAACATGCAATAATGGAATGACGTCACATTCGGATAAGAAGTCATGTCAACAAGATCGATGCGGTTGTTCAGATATGATATCGAAAAATCTACGAGGTAAAGTAATATTCACCGGAATAGATCAGGCTGGGTCTTCAACACACCTCAACACAAATGCGGCTAGTCCAGAGCGGAAGAGCCAGGTGAAAACTCCAATGGGTTTCCTCAGGCCTACAATAATAAAGTCGCATCAGATAAATTCTCACTAGAACGGAAAAACTTCTAACATGAGGGGCTGGGATGGCGAAGGCGGCTCCGAGGGGCAGGGACCGGAAGGACGGGGAAAAAAAATTATTGTTGCGATAAGTGACAAGAGCGGGACGAGCGCATTGACCACTTCGCAGTTTTCAGGATTAGACCAATCATGTCGCTTTCTTTTCCCTCGACAAGCGGTGAATTTTCCTAGGAATTGGCAGGATCTTGTGTATCGGGAGTGACATCTTCTTTGGGGCAGATTATAAGGGCATCGGCGCTCGGATTTTCTCCCAAAAAGTTTTTCCGCCCATCTTGCAAGAACCCCAAAGATCACGATCACGACCGCCCGACGACCCGCGCGGCCTTCAAACTGCCCGAAAAAGCTGTCTCCGTGCTTCTAAATGCTCATGGAGGGCATTGAAGCTATCGCCGAGTCGGCTCAGCCCGCCAAGGCTGAGGCGCACTCGCCGACAGGTACACCTTGGCTTCCCACCATCCCGCCCGACGAAGCTTTTCACCGGCCTCCAAGACCTGGATACCGCCTGGCAACAGCTTAAAACCATGTCGCTGAGTTTGCTGACTCGGTTCGCAGGACCCGAAATGAAGCAAGAATCGCCCAGTCTGGCGACCGACCTGGGCGAGACCCCCCAATTCCCACTCAAGCGACCCCGCGATTCGAGCGCAGACGACGTAGACGCCGAGTCCAAGAGGTTAAAGGTCGATGAAGAGGCACCGTCCCTGGACCTGAACTTCGACATGGATGCTATGATCCAAGGCGTCATGATGGACATCAACAACGAGATGGGCAAGGTGGACGGTCTCGACTCTGGCCCAGACGTAGACATGTCGGCAGACCCCCTCGCCTCTGTGTCGCAAGAACCTCCATCGTCCACCGAGTCCCATACCGCCGTTCTCTCTGAGCCACTGGCATTGATGAGACGGACGACTACTTCCTGTTTGTCAAACTTTGTACGTGGCGGTCTCGTCAGCCTTGGAGGCACCGCTAATACTCATTTCACCTGCAGGCCTTGCAGCTGCTCGTGATCTTGTCGCAACATGTCTTCGACGACGTCTACCGACAATTACAAGAGAAGGACTCTGACGTCTCCAAGTCTTTTGCCACGATAAAGTCGCTGTTCCAGCAGACTCGTGCGATCTACTCAACCACCGACCTTATCTTGGATCCTGCTACGCTGGATCTGACACTCACCGATAACCTGACGGATATTCAGGTCGCGAACCTCGCAAGCTTTTGCTGTGCACTCTTCTCATTCGACGGACATCACGATTCTACCTCGAAAGAGCTGCTCGCTCTGCAAGATAGATTTTTCTCGGTTTTCCTTCCCGGCGGCGAAAACGATACCGTAACGAACGAGATTTCCGACCTTTTCGTCGCCGTCAAGACGCACCTTGTGATTGACGCTGTTACTACGGCAGACCAATCAGCGCCAGTCGACCAACTGATCGCGGATGCTTTTTCGGAAGACCTGGAGGATCAGCTGCGTGGCAGGCATGGAGAAACGGCCCTGACGACCGAGGAAGAGGCTCTACTTACTGCTGTTCAAGAAAGAAAGGCGGCTTTGATTTCCTACGCATCAGGCCTTCCTGATACCGGTAGGTTGCTAAGCATAGGTCTTTCGGGGCCAAGCTGACGGATCGTGCATAGTTCTTCTGAAGATCGGCTACCCGGATGAAGACCTCTTCCGCCTCCTCAACTTGTACCTGCGCCGCAAGCTCCAATCCCTCGGAGGACTCGCCTCTAGGCACGGCATCGAGCTTCCTCAAACAGTAATTAACGGAGAGTTGGAAGCATCGATGTCTCACGACCTGGACGATCTTGGTATTTCCTCCCTGCTGGAGGCGACAGATGGTCTTGTTGCTCAGTATCTTCCGACCGATCCCATCGACGGTTTGCCCAACGAACAGCCTCCCGTTCCGTCGACCGAGACCAGCGCTCCTCCCGCAGAGCCTCCCACACCTGCACCCGAAGCTGCCCCTGCGGCACCGGCAACGAACGGCCCTCCGACGACTGAAGCTCAAGACTCTAATGACATCCTCGCGCTCGTCGCGCAGAGTACCCAAGAGTACGTCCGAACGACTCTCAACAACTTATCACCAGCGCCATACCAGCCGACTGTTCCTACACCGACAGGAGCAGCGCCCGTCACGCAGACGACATATCTCTCCCATCTGCAACAAACCCAGGCACAATCACCGTACTATGGATATCCTCCACAGGCTGAGCAGCCGCCGCAGCCTGCTTCTCATGACAACTCCGAGAAGCTTCCTCCTAGTCAGACATTGCCCAGCGCGGTGTTGTACGACAGAGCCAGACAAGCAGCACTGAGCAAGACCAACAACCAGCAGAGGCGAGAAGGCACTACATCAACCAGACGTCCCTGGACCCAAGAAGAAGAGAAGGCACTGATGACAGGATTGGACATGGTCCAGGGACCTCACTGGAGTCAGATTCTGTCGCTCTTTGGTGCTGAAGGTACTCTTTCAAACATATTGAAAGACAGGACTCAAGTGCAATTGAAGGATAAGGCGCGCAATCTGAAGCTCTTCTTCCTGAAGACAAACTCGGAAATGCCATACTACTTGCAAGCCGTCACTGGTGAGCTGAAGACTCGAGCACCGACCCAGGCCGCACGCAAGGAGGCCGAAGAGCGAGCGCGTATGAACTCGGAGGAAGAACAGGCTCGTGTGCAGGGAATATTGACCCTTGCCGGCGGCCTGCAACATCCGCAGCACAACCGGGCCAGCGCAACACCCGCCACCGCGCCCAGCACACCTTCTCGATCTGCAGCACACATGGCCCACCACATGGCCCACGTTACGACACCAACCCACGCCACAGTATCTGGTCCACCAGCGACACCCGCAGCCCACACCCCAGGTCACCATCAAGTGCCGGCTTCATCGCCTTACGCGGCTACCGCGGCTCAGCTTTCACAGACGCCCCATGCGCTGTCTCACACTCAAACACAAACCCCGACCCATTCACATACCCAACATCACTCTCAGCCTGGGACCCCGCAGCCACAACAACAACACCACCACCACCAGCAACAGCAGCAGCAGCAGCAGCAGCAGCATCCGCAGCAACAACATCAACAACAACAGCAACAACATCAGTCGCAGGCGCATCAGCAGCAGCAACCCCAGGAACCTGCTCAGCCACAAGTTGCTCAGCCTGCGGAGGCGGCTCCGCAGTACTCGACGGACGCGTCGGCGCCTGTGTACAGTCAGGAGAATGATGACCTGAAGGAGGCAGCACTCATGCAGAGTCTGCGCGAACTCGAGGCGTATAGCGGAAGCGCCAGTATGTCTTAGAGCGACGACTACCTTAACGCTCAATACCATTATCAACCCCATATTCTCGCCAACAGTCTAGACGGCATGATCAGTCACGACGTTGACTCCGATGCGACGATGGAATCCATGTTCGACTCTGACGCGACGATGGAACCCATGTCTGATGCGACAATGGATATCCTGTCCGATTCGACGATAGAACCCATTTTCGACTTCGATGAGACGATCGGATCAATGTTTGACCAGGACGATTGGAGCATCGACGATGTTCTTGCCGCTATCTAGGCATTGCCCTCGATTCGATGGCAATATATACCACCGATCTGGTTACGTGGATTAGGGATAATCTCGAGTTCTGCAGGATATCGACTTCCTGCGCAGCGGACAAACACGGAACGCGTCTCTAAACCAGCGTTTGAGTTGGTTTAGGCGCAAGAGACGTGCCGCAGCGGAGGCAGTCATTTTTGAGAAGGAAGTATTTGTTTATAGACTTGTTACGGAGAGGCACTTGTGGGCATTTTCAGGCGATGAGGATTTGGAAGAACCAAAAAAGTTACAGAGGGCAAAAAGGGCGGCACCAAAAGCGATTTTTTTGTTTGCTCATGATACCACGAATGACAGAGGATAGGATGGCGACGATGATGGATCGCCCGGTATTAAGGGACAGAAGCGCGGGTACGTATAGCGGTACGGAACCAAATAAAACGCCGGTCGTCGACTGCAAGACCAGTTCATCATCTACGGCGTTGATAGATGTGTGAGAATATGCGAAAAATGCAATCACCAAGGCGGGATATTGGCTGCGAAAGGTCCAGCGGATGTTTGCACAACATTCAGGATGAAAAGGTGATCCCCCCCCCCCTTTTTTTTGGGGGGGGGGGGTGGAGGGAGGGGGAGAATTTGCTCGCCATCGGTCGATTTTCTTGCCAAGGCGAACAAGACGACAACGATGACTTTCGAGTCGGCCAACCACTTTGCGTCAAGACTGTATCGAGACATTGTCATGTTACGCGTTTGGATCTGAAGTAGCTTGGCCAGAAGGCTTTTGGCACGCGTTCTGAAGGCACGGAGAAACTGGACCAGGAGCCGCGGCTTAGGTGCCGTGTCTGGGCTGCTTCATGAAAGTACACAAGCTACGCAATCTGCGTTAGCGGCGAGGCGGGCGAGAAGTTGGAGGGCCTTACTCCGCTTCTCACAACATTGAACCGACATGGACGCAAGCACGACGGAGACATGGTCAAGAAGGTCAAGCGATCTGTTTCGCACGCATGTCTTAGCATTTATACCGAAACTGTCTTTGAAAAGCCTCCCACATACACACGCCCAACCACTATCCGTCGAGTAATGCTACGCTAAAAGGACATAGATCTGCGATAACCATAGTACTTGGCGTATGCAGGAACAGCATTTCGTGTAGCGTCGCCAGGATCCTCCTTCCCCAGAAATATGCGAGAGGCATCATTGAGCCTCCCTTTTCTCCCCAGTCAATGAAGACTTCCCTCCCCCTGACGTTCGAACTCTGCCAGAACAGTCCTCAATTCGTTCTTATGTTAATTGGCACTGCTCATCAGTCCATCCGGGTTCTGCTAGGCTAGTTCCCCGTCGTATTTTGTGAGTGCCCTTGAGGAGGTCGCGATAGTTGTGTCGCTCGCCAAAGACTCTGTCGTACGTGCAGTTAGGAACGGAGCACCGCTGGGGTAGGAAATTGTTCTTGTGGGCCTGTCTCTTTTGGATGGGGAGGTGTGAGCAGATTTCTTCCTCTGGCACTGTCGGATGGAGGCTTCGGACGTGGAACTTGAGGCTGGTTGGTGTTTCGCGCTCTTTCCCGCAAACCCAGCATTTCCGTGGGAGACTGTGATGCACGAGGCTGTAATGTTTTCGCATCGTCGTTTGACAGGTACACTCAGGCCACGAACAGCGTTGGGGCTCCCACTTGTGCTCGAGAAGATGAACATTTAACTTCTCTAAAGTCTCGTACTTGTTGGGGCAATCCGGGCACTCGAATTCGTACCGTGCCGTGACGTCCGCCGTGCATCGCTCACTGTGAGCGTTCCGCGAAGATGGATTGTCGAACTGCCACTTGCATCCCTCGACTGTGCATGGAAACATGCGTCGCGTTGCCAGGTCACAGCCGTTGCCATTCTCGTGCGCTGAGTTGTTTCCGGTTTCGAGACCGTTCACCACCTCAATCAACTCTCTGTCGATGTCGTCCTCTTGACCTAGGAGGATAGCCTCAAGCTGACTAGCCATGGGTTCCTCTTCTGCCTTTCCGTCGAAATTGTTGGCTGTGATGTTGCCTTGGGCAAGTTGGGATGCGCGCTACGCCTCCCAATCTTCCCGTGCCAGCTTGTGCGCAAAGCCCTGGCGGCCGATCTGTCTGACGAAACGATTCCATCATTTTCCCACATTTCTTCCGTGTGGCTTAGCTTGGGCTTTCGGTTCTGGCAAGAAACCGAAAGCTTTAGGTCTCGCTCCCTTCGTGATGCGGATTCGTGGGTCTCGTCGGGGAAATCGACCATAATAAGCTCTCGTCGATGTCTTTAATATTACCATCGGAGAAGACTTCAAACGAGTGCGACGACAGAAGATCGCCTGCTCTAGGCAGCCTTGAGGAGATTTGGAAGATTGAGGCGGTTGGGAGGTTGGGAGGTTGGGAGGTTGAGGGACCAGTTGCAGAGGGGTAGAGGGGAGGATGAAAAACGTTGAGGGCAAGTGCGGATGGGAGACTGCCTGAGGTAGCTCCAATGCTAAAGGCAAGTGCGGCACGGAAGGCGACGAAGCTCGCGGATGGCATTCCAGAATGGAAGGCAGCAACTCAGGAAGAATACATACTAAGGTAGAGCAAAGGAAACCTTTAGCTCGGTTTTGACTATAGCTAAGCGCGGCATCAAGGCTGAGATAAGAAAAAGCGTATATCCCAGAAACCTCCAAATCAAGAAACCCCTCTCACTACTTGTAATTGATGCGCTGTATAAACAGCACACCCTGAATGCCAAGAATGAAAAATGATGAGATGTCCCTGATTACTCTGGCAATATGTTTCTCAAGCAGGAAAACAGCAGCGTGAGTGTTGGCATGGCGCTTTTCGGTCTTGGCATCAAAGAGAATGAAACCGCAGCACTCGGCTAGTCCATGATTGCCTCAAGGACCTAAGAAGTCTAAGCCCCGCGACTTTCGATGTTTGAAAAGAATGTATGCCGCCTTCTTCTCGAAGGTGGGATGGTCACATGCGTGCTCAGATCGTCCTTCTGCATCGAAGATATCGAAACAACTCTTGCAGCTAGTACACCGCATAACCATCAGAAGTTCTGATTTCGCAAGGCGAGGCAGCGAGAGCGCTAGGGCTTGGCACTGGGAAATGTGCTCTTCGAATTGGCCCGCTAGGATTTGACCGTCGCAGATCGGACACTTCCACTATTTTAAAGGGTGAGTGTCGATGAAGTGGTTGTATTTAGTTGGTCTGGAACTGTTGCGGACACTCGAGCAGACACAAAAGACAGGAAGCTTTTCCGAGAATGGGTTTAGGTGGCTTCTCTGATGCCTTGATAGTGGCAGTCTTTGGCTCTTTGCATCCGACCTCCCGGTGGGCCTTGAGGCCTGTGACATTGAAGATTTGTTGGCATTCGCAACGAATGCTGGTGTTTGAGTGATAGGATCATAAATGTTCGATCCAATCTGTGATATTTTGGGGACTGCCTGGACATCCAGAATAGCGCGAATTTCGGCTTCTTGGTCGTTAATCAAGTGGTGGATTTCCTCTGGGGTCTTTTGCCATGCGGCACGGAGACGTGAAGCTTTCGCAAGAAACAACGAGACCTGGTTGATTTCCGTGAGACTCGCCTCTTTGAATGCATTAAATACACTCCGAAGAGGGTTTTCCGCATGCTGATGATCGCTCTTGTAAATATCCATAAACTGGAGAAATGGATTATCTTCGTCAGCGGATGGAAAGACAACTGTGCTCTGACGCGTGCTGTCGAAATTGGCTAAAGCATCCTTTAGGTGAGCTCTGAGCTTGCTGATCGATCCAGCAGCCGCAATCGCACCATTCGCAAAGCACATGGGTGTCTCGGTGGCTGTCTGCATGTGCCATTCCATGTCTTCGATAGGAACAAGTACCTGACAGACAAAACAGTTTGCGCCCGTGGACTGAACCTGACGCCGCGGAAACTGCTCGGGGTGACTTCTCAACGATGGATCGCGACGTGCCGCGTGTCCAGCAGGGCGATGTCGCAGAAATCACATGGCGAAAACGCCTCTCGCTAAGGAACTCCTGCGTCTGTTCGGGTTCAAAGATCACCGGGAGAGTGCCGATGTCATCGGAGTGCTTTCCATACCAATGTAGAAGGTACACCGAATAGCAATCGTAGGAGACCTTGCTTCGCTTTCTCGGCGTGTCAAATTCCGAGGGAGACTTACTGGCCAACCTCTTGGGCGGACGAACCTGTGACTGTATTGACGCTGTCTGATGCTCCTTTTCGTGGAGCTTTGCAACAGCCTCTTGAAGAAAATCTGTTTGGGAAACCGGATGCTGCGCAAATCTCACAGAGCTGTTTCGGTCGAGGACGCGAGAATGACCAAAGAAGGTACCTGAATAGGTCCAAGCCGCGGAGTCTTCGATCAAGGTTGCAATCATGAGAGTGGTGGGAATGCCAGTAGATAGCATCCCAAGTTTCTGCCACCTGGTTGCAGTCGGCCTTCACGATGTCGGCCACCTTCACCTTGACGTAATCGTCAAGGTTTGTCGTTTCAAGTAGCTCGTCCTTCTCAATAAAAGCCTGCACTTTGGGAGAGACTGCTTGATGTCCGAAACAGAGGGCCCGGATGGCGAAGACCCTGGTGTATAGAATCCTACTTGAGGCTTGTCTCATAGCGGGATTCTTGTTGAGCCGAATGAAGTCGCTTGTTGTCGCTCCGAGGGGCTTGTCTCTCTTGATGAAAACCTATATCCTGGGAGGGAGGGCCTGATGATTCTTGAAGTAAAGAGCCCGCAAGGCGACAATGTGCGCAATGTCGAAGGGCGTCACATCTTCGCGGTTGATGATCCTGGTGCAAAAGGTACTCCTGTTTTGTGATGTACTCCTTGATCAGCCTACCGACGTCGCAGGCCAATTTGCCCAAGACATCAGGAGAGATGCCCCGGCTGTTTCCGTAGATTGTAGTGCCGACAAGATACGCAGCGCCCATAATGTAGGCTCGACGCTCAAAGTTGTTTTTGGAGGGGGAAAAAAGGTCTCAGAGGTTAATCTTCACACCTTGGGCTGATCTCTGTTGTGCTATATTGATGAAGTATTCCCCGTCGTATTAGGTAAGGAGAAGGTATTGATAGGTATTTTCGCAGCCAGTTTTGATATTCGCAATTTTCGTTCCTCGTCTGCTATGTTGTGTCGACATCTTGTATTGTTGATTTTTTTCTCATTAAAAAAAACTTTCAGAGATTGGGAGCAGCGGCAACTGTCTGAGTTCAGCGTTGGTGATGAGAGGATTGATGAGGAAGGTACCTTAAAAGGAAGGTAGTTGGCGAGGAAGGCAAGTGTGGAGGACATCAGTACGGCTAAGGTATCTATCTACCTACCTATATTGGAAGTAAGCTAGAAAAGCGCAGGGCTCACTCCTTGTGGTTCATATACTTTACTGCGTGTGCTGGTTTTCCCTTCACTGACTGTTGCCAGTAAAAGCAAACTTTTGAACTTTTGTGTACTAGTAAAAATGTGACTCTGAATTACAAACAAAACGTCCGCACAAAGTCAAAACACGACAATCAAATGTGACGAGAAGGTAATGCGTTGCACAGTGTTTGACCGTCACTTTGCAGATCTCCAACACGGCCCACCCCACCAGCGCCAAGCACCCCGCCATGATCCCCCAAGGCGCGACACCCTCACCGACGCGACCTACGGCAAACCAACCACACAGCAAAGCCGAAAATGTCATCGCACCAACGGACCTTCTCCCACTCCCAAAGCGCGCCGAAGGAGAAGACTTTCTTTGAGCAACAGCGCGAAGAGATCATCGGGGAGATTGCGATAGTGAGAGCCGATCCCGGTCCAGAATCAACAAACGAAGCCCCCCACCGCTGACGCAAACCAAACAAAACAGAGCTTCGAACATGTCCTGGCCAACATCAACAAGCTGAACCGCTCGCTCGAGGCCGTCATCACAGTAGAATCTCCAATCGAATATCTTGCACTTGGGAGGGAGTTGGGCTAACGAAGTCCAACAGGTTGGAAACGAATTCTCCTCCGTCGAAGCCCTCTGGTCGCAATTCGAGAACGTTATGGCCAAGGAACCAGAGCAGGGCAAGGAAGGCGAGGGCAACAACGACGAGGGCGAGGTGAAGAGCGAGGAGAAGTGACGAAATGATACCCACATACACACAGGCGGAATGATAACGAGAACCGGCGTCAATTAATTACACATCTTTCCTTTACACCTCTCCGTACTCACGGGCACCTTAACGAACGTCGAAATCGCCCACGAGTCTCTTACTCTCGAGGCCGAACCTGTCCCTTTATATCCTCGACAGACTACCCCATGACTGATTCTTCTCATTGAAAGTCTCTTCCTGTTCGTTCTTCTTCCACTTCCCTTCCAAGGCCTTGACATCCTCTACGACATATTTCAACCCCCAAATCAGACCCGAAAGGTCCTTCTCCGCAAGAATCGCGGCCAGTCTGGTGACAGCAAAAGCACACTTGTTCACTATCCGGTCCAAAGTCTTCTCAGCATCGCGCACCTCGCTCACAAGCTCCCAATGCTTGAACCAGAACGCCTCTCCGGCAACGTGCGCCTGCAAGACCGCCGCCCTGCTGGGCTCGCCCTCGTGGCTGATCTTGATGTAAAACTCGGCCGAGCTGCACCGAAACACCTCGAGCTGTTTATTCTTGAGATCGCAGATGACCTTCCACGGTTCGTCCGTCAGATTCGCGAGCGCGAATGCCTTTTCTCTGATGCGGGCGATCTGCTTCTCGGCCTTCTCGCAGCGCCTCTGTAGGTTATCAAACGCCGTCTTGGTTGCCGTCGCAAAGTTCCTCAGCTTGCGCTCCTCTCCGCGCTTGTTGTTGTCGTTTCCGAAAAGACATGCGGTCCACGACGGTTTGCAATTCCTGGCATGCTCCGTGATGCCAAGTAGGTGCCCGTCAGCCTCTTGCAGTGCTTCCCGACATCCCTGGACGAGATCTTTAGGGAGAGAGTTGCGCTCTCTTATTAAGTTATCGAGCACGTTTTCGGCGCTTAGCATCTGCCCTCTGAGGTTGTTCATGCATTGTTCAGGGTTTTCTAGAGGTTGGCCGGTGGGGCCGGCAAGATCTGGGCAACGGTGACGGGATCGCGGGGGATCGGCGGGCTTAACCTGGGCGATGGATTCCATGATGCGTAAGGATCTGCCGTAAATTTGTTGCATCAGATTGATTGATGTAGCCTTTTTCACAAAAATAAAACCGGATTCATGACCGTCTTTCGAAAAATCCCACATTCTAATATGTGTGGTTTCCCAGGACCCTTTCTCCGTTGGTTCAGTGTAAACTCAGACAGAACCTGGTGTAAACTCAGAACCTCCACCGCCACGGGTTACCTAAACTCACTCCCAAAACCATGGAAACATCACGTTGGAGACAGCAATAAACACAGTCACAACCATGAACTTTTTGAATTTTGATACTTTTTGACATTTCATGTTTCCTAGCCCTGGAATGCCCTATCAAGACAGAAAACCCGATGCTACAGGAAGAAAAAAAAAATAGGAAAATAGAGAAGTTCCCACTTGGTAAAAGTACTGTCGGATACAGAAACTGATCAAAGTCTGTCCCGTACCCGCTCCGTTTGTGTCGTGTGTAAAGGGTATGGATGAGTCTTCGCGACCCCGATTTCACCTTCCCTCCCATTTCCCCCCTATATACCGTTCTTCTCCCGCACTCCAAGAAAACCACATCCCACGTTCCTGATGAAGGTTAAGTCGCCCCCAGTCTAGAGTTCATCCAGCCCCAGGACAGGAGACGCCCCTTCGCTAATGGTGGCGCATGCTTTCCAGATCGTAATAGTAGCAGGTCGTGACGAGATCATGCAGATAAAACAAAGTCATTCATTACGCCCTCCGCCTTCCAATGCCTTTCCGTTACAGTCGTCACCGACTTAGAGGATCTTGCAATTCCTCTTCCTCTTCTTCTTAAGAGGGCCAACGCCGGCAATGCCGCCGCTGCTTCCCGGAGCGGCATGTGACGACGAGACAGCGGCCTGGGCCTCGAGATTTTTCCGGTCATTAGCGACCACAGTCAGAATGGCCTGCTCAAAAATCTCATCAACGCCTGTCATCTCCTTACTGCTGCACTCCATGTACTGTGCGCCCATCTTGCGGGCCACAGCGCGGCCCTGTTCCTGGGTGACGGGAGTGAGGCCTTGTGTCTTGAGCATGTCGATGCATGTCTTCTTGAAGCGAAGGTCGGACTTGAGGCCCACGAGGACCAGAGGGGTATAGGGGCAGAAGTGGAGGACTTCGGGGTACCACTGTTGACGAGGGCAAATTAGCATTAGCGGAAAAAGGGGGGTCCCCCGAAAAGGAGGGGCCGTGTTATAGGAGGGGCGCACCTTGTCCATGACGTTTTCTAGCGAGTTGGGACAGTCAATCGCAAAACACACGAATATCAAGTCCGTCTCGGGGTAAGAGAGCGGTCGCAGCCGGTCGTATTCCTCCTGCCCGGCCGTGTCCCACAGCGCCAGCTCCACGGTCTTACCAGACGGTGGGTGCGTCGGGTACGTGATGTAGTTTTCGAAGACGGTGGGGACGTATTTCTGTGTTGCCAGAGTTAGCATTGTTTTGATTCGTCTCGGTTGTCAGACCGCGGATACGCAGGGATATCGCGGCGACAATGACAGATGGGATGTTTTTAAGATGATTTTTTTTTTTGCTCTCTTTCGTACCTCTGGAAAGTAGCCTTGGCTGTAGCTGATGAGCAGACAGGTCTTGCCGCAGCCGCCATCGCCGACGACCACAATCTTCTTAGAGTAGGCTGGACCTTCGGTGACATGGGTTGCGGCGCTCTCGCGCCCTGTGGAAGAGCTCATCGTGGTGCTGACGGTGCCGTCGCTGCTCCTAAGGCGCGTGTTGCGGCGGGAGGTCGTCGGGCGTCCCAAGCCGTCGTCGTACTTTTCGCTGAAGGATTGGGACGAGGAGTGCTGGTGTGAGGAGCGTTGGTATGAGGACGCCATAATGCGGCAGACCCAATGTGTGGTAGTGGTGCGGTGCGATGACGAGTCTTGTTTCGTTGCGCGGCCCCTCGTGTGCTTGATGCGAGTCTTGGTTGTTGATGAGATGTGTGCCGGGGGCCGGTCGTTCGTCTGAGGGGGAGGGGTTGTTGGGGGGTTGACAGACGGGATTTTGTGACTTATGCGATGTTGTCTTATTGTAGATGTTCCTCGGGGTAGATGCTGCTGCTTTGCTGTTTGTGGCTGACTTCTCCAGCCTCCTCGCGGCTGCTCGTCGTGCTCTGCTTCAGTCGAATGCCGTTGAGATTTGGTTCAGGCGAGGCATGCGATGCGGGTAAGGGACGTTGCGGCGTTGAATTGAGGAATGTTGGAGAAGTGGCAGTTGATCAGCTTGGGATTGTGTATTGTATGGGGGTGGGTTTGTGTGTGAGAGATGTGGATGGGCGGGTTGTGCTGTGTTCTTGAGGAGAAGGGACGGGAGCAAGGAGGGCAAGTGTAAACAAGTCGACGGGGCAACCAGCCACTTCTTGCCGGGGTGATGACGGCAAGCGGGTTGCGAGCGGCGTCGAGAGCCTGATTGCTTGACCCACGGGCCAACAGCGACGCCTGAGAAAGGTGGGTCGCGCTAAGGCGGACCCCTGTCAAACTTGGTTCGTCCCTGCAATCTGAGGTGACGCACTGGGCAGGAAACAAACGGAAGAACCAATGGGTTTATCCGGTCAAGGCAGCTTAATGTTCCGGCGGGCGGCATGGCCTCAGTAGCTGTGGTGGTCCGAGCTTCCCCCCACCACCGCCTCCCTCAAAATCGCGACGTGAATTTTTCAAGCTCACGAACGCGTCAACCTTTTCTCCAGGCTCCCATTTGCCACCAGCATTGAAAGGACTGAGCCGGAAAGCTTCAGGAGCTGCACCGCACGCAGGAGAGCATACTTGGCATCTGCTTTTGTTAATTGGCAACAGCACCATTCGGCTCTGTCTCGCAATCGGATTACTAAACCTTCCCAGGAGAGTTCACTGCAGCCATGGATGCCAACGGTGACGCCGCCCAATCCAAATGGATAACTCTAGTCTCTAGTGATGGCTTCGAGTTCGTCGTCCTGCGCGAGGCAGCTATGATTAGCCCCGCCATCAAGGGCATGCTGGACCCCCGCAGCCATTTCCTTGAGGCGACAGAGGGGCGTTGCGTCTTCTCAGAGATCAGGTAAGTCTTCAACATCTCTCGTCTTACCATCACTGCACTGCCTGAACATCAACATGATGATCACAAATCTATTTCGCTGTGTTCTTACTGACAGACCGCTGCTGCAACGGCTGGTCTGCTTGATTGCCAACTACACTTGATCTGAAACAAAACATCTTTTCTTTTTCCTTCTTCCCAACCACACAGCACAGATTCCCACGTTTCTTTTCTCGTGTTCTGGAAGAAGCTAACCGTGTGATTTCCCTCTCGGCAGTGGCGTTGTCCTTGAGAAGGTCTGCGAATATTTCCAATACTGGTATCGTTACCGAGACCGCGAAGACGTCCCAGACATGGACATTCCGGTCGAGCTCTGTCTCGAGCTGCTGGTCGCCGCCGACTACTTGGGCCTGGACAGTAAGACACCCAACCTCGTCCCCGCTTGTCCCAGTATTTCTGATCTGAAACCTTTTACAGAACAGAACACCGGCTCTATCTGATGACGTTGACGTTGATGAACATGTGAATTACGGCTGTTCTTTCGGAGTTAGGGCGTTGAACATTGACGCTGGAAAAATGCCATTGCTACACCATTCCGACGAATCCAAGGCCGGGTTTTTTTTTTTCCTAGTATGACCCATGCTGTTTCGCTACGTGACAAACACAACAGATTCCATCTCAGCATATGCGTTCCTCCTTCTCACTCCTCCGTGGGTTGAACGTCTATTAGAGGTGGAAGATTGAATCCATTCCACTCACTCTGCTCGACTCAGGTTCTTCCATTGAGATCTACGCTTTTTCTGTTGGGATACATACTTAGATACTAGCCATCCCGTAGCTGGGTATAATACAAGCTTCATCCTCGATCTCTGGTCTTCATTCAATATGATTCCCTACAAGTGCGATCTGAGCTGCCATCAGTGCCAGCCTCTGCCTCGGCCTCGGCCTCCTCCCCGACCCCTACCACCTCGGCCACCGCGTCCACCTCCTCTGTGGAAGCCCCTACCACCGCCTCGGTGCCCTGTAAACTCCCCGACAGGTGGTCCGCGGGCCTTCCTCTCTAACCTCTCTTCCTCACTCGCGCCCCAGATGTTCTCAAGCTGAAGCAGCTCGCAGAACGCCGCCGTCTGCGGGCTTGTGTACTCAAACGGTTGGTTGGGCACTGATTCTGGGTCGCCCTCGGAGTGAGGCGGCGCCGTGATCTCAAAATTGAGCGGGACATCAAGTTTGTCCTTGGCCACCACGTTCTCCTCGACCCACTGGCGCTCTGCATCGATTAGCGGCAGGTAGTGGTCCTCGCCCAAATCCGGCGGCGCGTGGGCTGACGGGTCACCAATCTTCAAAGTCGGATGGAAAACTCGGGTGATGGCGAGCCATTCCGGGTCGTACTGCAGACGGAAAGGTCGGGTGGGTGCCGCTTGGCCCGCAGGTAGGACATTGTGAGGGTGCGCTTCGAGGAGCTGTAGGAAGTTCCGACGGGGAAGGCATTTGTCGAGAGCCAGGAAGTTGACTTGCTTGTTTGTGATGGTAGGCGGGACGGGCTGGCCCGGTGTTCGTTTTGGCTGAGGCTTAGGGCGAGCGAATGAAGCGGGAAGTTGAGCGCGCAAGTCCTCGGACACGGTGTTTTTGCTGGGGACTTCGCTAGCTGGTTTCTCTGCTGCCGCTGGTTTATCGTCATCGTACTCGTCGTCGAGATCGATCTCATTGGGATTTCCCGGAGCAACAGCAGGGGCATCCACAACCTCCTCATCGCCGTCCAGGTCGATTTCGTCAGGGTTTCCCTGCTTAGCAGTCGGAGGAATACCTGCTGAACCAGCAACAGCAACAGCATCAGTCGCGACGCTCTCCTGCTTTGCAGCCGCGCTCCGATCCTCGTCCTTGTAAATCTTCAACGCAGCATACTTGCAATGCAAATGCGCCGAAAACCAATACGGCGGCCTCAACCGATCACAAACATACTCCGCTGCCACGTTCCCCAGCGTCCCGTCGTTCGACTCCCTCTCGAAATCCGGCTTCATCCTCCACAGAGCCTTAGCGTCACCCCACTTCTCGATGCCCCTCGGCCAGTCATGGCTGACGCCGACATCGACCTGCTCCCTCAGCAACAGCAACTTCCTCACATCCACCTCCCTCACGTGATAGAAGCTCTTGATCTCGTCCGGCCCCATCGGCAGCCGTTCGTGGTGCGTCTTGCGGTAGTCGAAGCCCTTCCAGATACCGCTCATGGCCGCGATGCGCAGCGGTCCGAGCCGCAGCACGTTCGCCGCGCCCAGGTAGTAGATGTTGGGCGCCGCCCAGCCGCCGTAGTAGAGCTCCCATAGGTGCGCCGCGGCCTCGTGGTTGCCGGCCGCGAAGACGGTCAGGTACGGCGCGGTGCGGCGCCCGGCGTAGTACTCCCAAAAGTCGCCGAGCTCGCGATACTTTGCGGGAACGGACATGACGGTGAGATCGGCCGCGTTGCGCGCGGCCTGAAAGTCGCCGCCGATGATGAGGATGTCGACACCATCCCAGCGGCGGGCCGCGCAGGAGGCGGCGACTGCGGCGTAGATTGCGTTGAGGGTGCCGTGGCCCTGCGAGTTTGTTAGCGAGTGTATCCAATTGCCTTTTGAGATATAAAAACGTGGAAAGACTTACGCAGCCTTCAACAGCGACGCGAACGCCGTTTCTTGCAAAGGTTTGCGTGGCCATTGGGAGTTGGTCACCGTCTGGTTGTTGTTGGGCAGAGGTTTGCTGGCATTCGGCCGTGCCCGCGAAAATTTCATCCCAGTACGCAGGCACAAGCGATCAACTCGAGTTCACAACTGTCATTCCACTGAGCTGGCGCAGAATTTGCGCGTATTTCCGATCGTAAGAATTTCAGTCTTATTACAGGATCAGCAGTGAACGCAATTTGCGTGTACCTTAAAAGTTTGTATTCATTGAATCATTAGGAACTACTTATTACTTGCTCATCGCTTGTGCAAGCTGATGCTTAACATCATCAACAACAACGCCAAGAAGAGTTTTGCCGCCCTTGTCTCGTCAACAATTGCTCATAAAAAATTGAGCAGTTTCTTCGCCCCAATCTCTCACATCACATCATTTTGTAAGTGATGTCCAGCGCCTACCTGAAGAACTCAAACAAGCCTTACCATACAACCCTCGTTATCCTTATCCTCTGCACCAGCAAAAGGCTTCACCTCATCAACTTTCTTATCAACCAGCTTGCTGCTTAAAAGTTCCTCAAACATGTTTTCACTGCCTCCCAAACCACTGATGGATTTGATGATGTTGGCGGCCCTGGCAAAGGGCTTCATCATGCCACTGAACCACAGAAACGATTCATAGCGGTTGACATACCTCCGAAAGTTGAAAACACCGGCCTCGGTCATCTGATCGCCGGAAAAGGCCTGTATCACGAGGAAAGGATGAGAGAGGGGTGATTTCGGGTGCCAGCCATGGAATAACATGCGAATGGTGAACCAAGGCTCGAACATGGCCCAGTTCGCGTAGACTAGACATCCGAGCTTGGATTAAGCGCAGAGCGCCGCAGATCCCACAATTACTCACGCCGCAAAACCAGAGCCCAAAGGAGTGCAAGGCCCTTCATATAAGCCTTCTGGGGAGATATGATGCCTCGACAGAGGCCACCACTGCTGTAATATCTTACGAGGAGGATTTCACTCCCTTGCCTCTCTTGGACCCACTGAATGGCAGCGATGGCATCCTCTGCTAGGTTTTATCTGGTGGTGAAGAAAACCATCTTCAGGTACGAAGGATGCCAGCTGTTTCCATGGCCGCGAAGGAACACGGCGTAGCATGGGATGCCGTGCCTCGTTAGATATTGCATGTACTCGGTCTACACCTAAGCGTTGCCCATGCGCCCGTGAATAGTGGAAATGGGTCTTTCTTATGTCTTTAGGATGGTGACCTGGTTAGAGACGACTTCGATCTTTCCTGGTGGTGTTTCAGCCCAGCGTCGGCTTAGGACCTCTAGTGCGGCGAGAGGCTCGCCCATAAGTGCGGCCCAGTAGTGTCATTGATATGATGAACGCAAGTCGAAGATATCCATGCCTAAAAGGTGCCGAGGAAGTTTGATTCAACGAGGTATTGGAGAAGTACTACTATAACTCTACCTAGAGTGCGAGTAAGTCTGTGATGAGGCAGCACTTGCTGGAGTCTCAGATCTGATAAAATGATCTTAAATCCAAAGTAGTCTGAGACAATCAGCCCCGAGGCGTCACGCGAGCCACGAGCCGACAAGTCAACGCCGTTGACTCCCGGGAGCCATGTAACCACGGCAGTGGCCGCGTCGGCAATTGGACCACCAACGAACCCTATGGCTGAGGAGGGGTGCTAGACAAATGCTGGCCACATGAGCGGAGGATGCTCCCGGATCCAGGGCGCCGGTGACTCCTGCATCGATGCGTGGCCATTTGAGCTCTGGAGATTGAAGCTTTCAAATGGCGGTGGCTGCGGCGTTCGGAGAGTAACGCGGCGACAGGGCTTCGCTTGGCACGATGGACGTGAACTTGCGCTTGCAATCGATGCTCTCGGGGTTTCGTTGAACCTGAGTCTCCCAACCTAGAACAGAATTCCGATTATATGAACCCGGAATGGATGCGATACAATGGCTGCTTGGAGTGCCTTGCGACGGGACAATAAGGAACCGGTACCTTACAGTGGAACCGATGATTTTCCGACCGCCTCAAGCCTACTGTACTCCCGTCCAGCCTCAGGTACCTCACACACTGTGCCGCCGCCTAAAAATTGTCAGGCAGGGATCAACAAGGAGCCTCGCGATCGCAGCCTCGACCGCGCAAACCCATCTTCCTCATCCACACATTACATGGGCCAGTTCTCCTCTTCGAACCGCCCACCATGAGCGTCCGTACACCCTCCCTCCCCTCCCCTCACTTCGATAGAAAACTGAATATTGTTCGCGTAGTTCGTGCCGATTAACCCGCGGCCTATGCTGCAAGACCTGTACGTTCGCCCAAGCCGTTCTCCGGCTATCACGACCGAGACAGACCAGGGCAGTCTGCTAACTTCTATCGCAGCGTCGACAAGGACGTCGTTATTAGACTTAAGTGGGGCGATACAGAGTACAAGGGCAAGTTGGTTAGCATCGACAGCTACATGAACATCCAGCTCAGCGGAGCCGAGGAGTACATCGATCAGAAGATGACGGGAGCTCTGGGCCAGGTCTTGATCCGGTATGCAATATATATGTCCCACGTATGACGTTTGTGCTAACACACTCTCAGGTGTAACAACGTACTCTGGATCCGCGGCGCGAAGCAAGGCGAGAACGGCGATGTCAAGATGGAGGGTTGAGCCAACGATCGACGAGTGGAAGCACCTACACGCCTGGACCCGATCGAGTAGCTGGCAAAGGGCAATACGACCGGATCACGATGGAGCATTTGGGGGAAACGTCATTGAGGGACCCAAAAAGCTGGCGAACATGATGAATCGTTGTTCTCATCTGAAACGAATACCCACGACTCTCGCTGCACAACGGGACGACAAGCCCCGCAGCGGTTATAGAGATAAAACAACGCTACGGCCCTCTGTGCCTTCTATATCTCGATACTACATTAGACAAGCAACCCTGCGACTACTGCAAAGATCCGATGACGCCACCTTGATACGCTGTGTCTCGCTGATCCAAGTGTACGCCTCGATGAGCCACTCGTACCACACCCTGGAATCGTCTGTTTGCCGCCACATCGTGACCTCCAACTCAGTGTCGGCTGGGAAATAGATGGGTGTCTGTGACAGTTAGTGACTGTTGAATGTTATGATGTGGAGTCGCTTACCTTGATAGGGAAGAAGATAGGGAACCAAGAGATCATATCCTTGCTCTTGCGGTCAATCAACTCGGGATGCGTGCTGATCTCCACCTTTTCCTTATTTCCGGTCTGAGGCGAGTACAGAACCGACTCAAAATATCCGGCCAGACCGTGGATAACACCTCTCGTGCGGCAGACAAAGGTGAGGTGGCAAAAACGAGAGTTGTGGTCATTGGCACCAACAGCACCGGCCATACTTCCGCCACCACCGCCCATAACACCACCGGCCCGGCGCGTTTCTATCTGCTTGAGGGTAGCCTCGGAAACCGGGTGAGTGAACTCCCACGCCTGCTGGAAGCGAGGGTGTTCCGGGACGCGCTGTGCGGCGAAGTCAATGGCGAAGAGGCGAACCACCCAGGGGGTATCAAAGGCATTGGGCTCGGTGGGCAACCTCGTAAGCAGGTCGGCGTGGATGCGCGGTGTCGCGATAGGGCTCATATGCGCCGTGTACGACTCGGGAATGGAGATTCCGTGAGGGGCGAGGACGTGCTGGACACCATCCAAGCACTCAGGAGAAAGCTCGTTGTCTGCAAAAGAGCCGAGTAGCTCCGACACCAGAATATCGACCTTGCCGTAAACAGGGTTGTTTTCGGAAGTGCCAGAGACAAGGGGTCCCTTCCACGCGCGCATGTCCGTTTTGACGACCGTAACCTTTCCGCCCCAGATCTTCTCATTTTGTCGGAGGAGATAGACGTACGCATTAGGATTCTTCTCCACAGCCCAGACCTGAACAGGAACCCCTGTTGCTTCGCTTGCCTTCAAAGCTCTAGTCACGAGAGGCCCACGACCAGAACCCACAACGGCGATGACCACGGCACCATTGTTAGACGAAGTCGCTCTGCCAAGTTGATGCCACTCGGCCAGTGCCTCGACGCAGGCGGCCTCGTACTGGTTGTACTTGACGGGGTCACCCTCAAAGACCTCGTACGTCGCGGATTCGAGGTTGTCGGACAGAGGCTGTAATGGCGACTGCAGCCAATCCTGAAAGCTAGTAAGAGTTGACTGTTCGAGATACGAGTACGGGGGCTGTTGCATTTCAAGCCACTTGAGATAGTCGACGTAGGTTCTGAAGGTCTTCATGGAATCTGCGCCTTGCTGACCAGAATGAGCCTCGCCTAGGCTGGGGAAGTCTGCCGCAGTAGGGACCTGGTTGCCCAAAATAATGGCCTGGAACTGGGCTTCTGCGGTGAGGGAAGCCGGGTCAGGACCGACATTGTTGAGGAGGAGCCAGGGAGCGTTCTTCAGACGCATGAGGGTGAAAATCATCTCCTGGTGCGCCTTAGGCAGAGCTGGATGTCCGCCTCTGTTCCTTTGAAAGGCATTTGGACCGAGGGACAAGAAGTGCAGAGGCTCAGCAAACCATTTGTCCTGAAGCTCCTTTTCGGGCAGCACTTTGGGAAGTCGGATAGCTGCAGACAACGGTTAGTCCCTGGGTGCATGCTTTCGTTTGGGTGGGATGCTTCATACCAACGTAAAGACGCATGCTGTATTCGCAAATACTGCGGATAGAGTGCCACGAGTCCCAAGCGCTGTAGATGTCGATGTTGTCATTGCTGACAGCGCCATGCGCGTCGGAGGGCAGAGCTGAAAGAAGTTCAACAGTCTCCTCCAAGTCCGGCTCGCGGTACATAGGTAAATGGATGATGAAGTTTAAGCGGTTGGCGATGTTCATGGCCTCCAGAACTGCTCGGGCATACTGAGAGACACCCTGGTTGCCGCCATTCTTGGAAGCATCCCGCCTCAAACCTGGCACGATGATGCTTCTTACTCCACAAAAGTTAGCGTAGGCAACCTCGAGGTTCAGAACCTGGCGAGATATGCTCGCAATGACTGGGTCAGTCGAAGCCAGGTCGATCCAAGGGCTGACATAGGCGATGTAAGTCGTCACCGCATGGCTGGGAAACAGCGAGGTGTCCTCAGGCGTCAGGGGTGGGACGACGGCATCCGCCAAGGAGGCAGCGCCAATCCTGGCCTTGAGGAGGTGGCTCAAGACGAGTTCCTTAACTCGAGCATGGAAATGGCCATTGGTTATGGGGGTGGTGACAAAGGTGATCTGATGCGAGGTTCAGTGAGGGTTAAGGTCAGGGTTCAGGGCGACTTACACCAGCATTGATGAGCTGACCATACTGAACATCATCCAGAGGCTGCTGTCTGCTTGGATCGTGCTGGCCAAGGCTGAACACTGGCCTGTTAGGGATGTTGTAATTGCCGTTGTCCATGGCTGACGATAGAGGGGCTCCTCTTTGCTGAGGTGCCTGGCTGGTGTAGTTGGTGAAAGGTGTAATTGCTTGGCGCACAAATCACGGCGGCTAGGTGGTAAAAAGCTGCCTGAATAAAACCCTGGCGCTCCCGTGGGAAGAATGCAAGAAAAAAAAAAGGTGAAAAAAAGGTCAGCAACTCATTCTCGGTGAGAGACGAATACCAAAACTGGCGCAATAAACAAAGGCAGTTCAGTTCGTCCTTTGCAGTAGGATAACTCCAACGTGATGTTGGGAAGTCAGGCTGTTGCTGCCCCTCCAGAGGTAAAAATGCACCAGATTTTGTGAGCTGTGACCTGGTGCCATTGGTTGGTTGTACTTTCCTGCAGTGGACTCGACGAGACAGGACCCTGAAGGAAGCTGTGGGGGACAGTGTCCGTTGTCAGGAAGATACATCCAATGCTAAGTTCCTCATATCTACCTAGTATAAGGTAGGTGTAAGAAGCAATGTAAAATGCCTGGCACTGATGTATGTTCTACAATAAGGCGAGTTGTTTTTAATGAACTAGATCTAATAGCAGTTTTTACAGATTAACCCCCAGTAGAACATCACTAAATATGTCAATGACATAAGCGTCCACCTCTGAGACACCATAAGTCTCTCCCACAGTGCGATATTCGCCTCCCACATTATCGTCGTGCATAAGCTTGTCTTATCTTATCATCCCACTATCTCATTGGTCTGTGCAGCAATTCCACCCAAATTTTTGCCGCAACAACAAAAAGTTTCCCAGAACCGCGTCTTCGAGTCCAGCCGTTGTCGTCGTCGCAGTCGAAACACTAGGCGCAACCTCATCCTCATACCTCCTCGTTCGACAACCCAACGATCGCGGCCACAAACTCAGCCTTTTTGTCTACTACACGATGGCGGACTTCGACTCCAAAGGCGGCAAGCGCCTCAGCGCCGACCGCGAGGGAGCTTCGAGGAAGAAGGTCAAGAAGGAGGAAGCTAAAGACGAGCCGAAGTACAATCCCTATCTCGCTCACATGAAGGAGGAGAACGGCGGCGGCCCCGAAGGCGCCATCGACCCCAGTTCCCCATTCGCCGACTTCAAGCAGCGCGCAACCACGGCGAAGCAGGCTGAAAAGGTCGAGGACCTCGATACCAACGCCTTCACCGGACGCCCTCATTCGCAAAAGTACTTCCAGATTCTGCAGTCCCGTCGCGATTTGCCCGTTCACAAGCAAAGGTACGTCTGCCCTATGGCAATCTGACCATACCTCTAGAAAGCTAACATATCCTAGAGAAGAGTTCCTCGCCAAGTACCACTCCACCCAGATCCTCGTCTTTGTGGGTGAGACCGGTTCCGGAAAGACGACCCAGATCCCCCAATACGTCGTGTACGATGAGCTCCCCCAACTCAACCGCAAGCTGGTCGCCTGTACCCAACCCCGTCGTGTCGCCGCTATGTCCGTTGCCCAGCGTGTGGCCGACGAGATGGACGTCACCCTCGGTGAGGAGGTCGGTTACAGTATTCGATTCGAAGACATGACGAGCCCCAAGACCATTCTCAAGTACATGACCGACGGTATGCTTCTCCGCGAAGCCATCCACGACCACGAAATGTCCCGCTATAGCTGCATCATCCTCGACGAGGCTCACGAGCGTACCCTCGCTACCGACATTCTCATGGCCCTGCTCAAGCAGATCGCCGCTCGCCGCCCTGACCTCAAGATCATCGTCATGTCCGCCACCCTTGACGCCCAGAAGTTCCAGCGCTACTTCAACGATGCGCCCCTCCTCGCCGTCCCTGGTCGTACTCACCCCGTCGAGATCTTCTACACTCCCGAGCCAGAGAGAGACTACGTCGAAGCCGCCATCCGGACGGTACTCCAGATCCACGCCTCCGAGGGCGAGGGAGATATCCTTTTGTTCCTGACGGGTGAGGAGGAGATTGAGGACGCCTGTAGGAAAATCAACTTCGAGGCCGATGAGATGATCAGAGAAATCGACGCCGGTCCCCTGGCCGTCTACCCCCTATATGGTACACTGCCACCGCACCAACAGCAGAAGATTTTCGACAAGGCCCCGGCCCCTTACAAGAAGGGTGGTCGTCCCGGCAGAAAGGTCATTGTCGCGACGAACATTGCCGAAACCTCCTTGACCATTGACGGAATCGTCTACGTCGTCGACCCGGGCTTCAGCAAACAGAAGATCTACAACCCCCGTATCCGTGTCGAGTCTCTTCTCGTCTCCCCAATTTCCAAAGCCTCTGCCCAGCAGCGAGCTGGTCGTGCCGGTCGTACCAAGCCAGGAAAGTGCTTCCGCCTCTACACCGAGAATGCTTTTAAGAAGGAGCTCATCGAGCAAACGCACCCGGAAATCCTGCGTTCCAACCTGGCCAACACCGTACTTGAGCTGAAGAAACTCGGCGTCGAAGACCTCGTCCACTTCGACCTTATGGACCCCCCTGCACCAGAGACAATGATGCGCGCCCTCGAGGAGCTGAACTACCTCGCTTGCCTCGATGACGAGGGTGAACTGACAACGCTCGGCTCTCTCGCCTCTGAATTCCCTCTCGACCCGGCTCTCGCCGTCATGCTCATCTCCTCGCCCGAGTTCTACTGCTCCAACGAGATCCTCTCAATCACGTCCCTCCTCTCGGTACCGCAGATTTGGGTCCGTCCCGCCGCCCAGCGCAAGCGTGCCGACGAGATGAAGTCGCACTTCTCTCACCCGGAGGGCGACCACCTCACTCTCCTCAACGCTTACCACGCTTTCAAGGGTCAGGCCAATGTCCCCGGGGCTGACCCCAAGAAGTGGTGTCACGAGCACTTCCTTTCTTTCCGCCACCTCAGCAGCGCAGACAACGTCCGCGCCCAGCTGAAGCGTATCATGGAAACTCACGGACTCGAGCTCGTCTCTACGCCGTTCGAGGACAAGAACTACTACACAAACATCCGCCGCGCGCTCTTGTCGGGTTTCTTCATGCAGGTCGCCATGAAGGAGTCTTCCGGCAAGGTTTACCGCACCATCAAGGATGACCAGGCCGTCATGATGCACCCCTCAACAGTCCTCAAGACCGACTACGAATGGGTCCTCTACAACGAATTCGTCCTCACTTCAAAGCAGTACATCCGCACATGCACCGGAATCAGGCCAGAGTGGCTACTGGTAAGCAAGAAACCCGGCCCAATCCCACCTTCCAAATGCGTCGCGTTAGCTCTCACGTCCCTTGTTGCCTCCCTTATTCGTTTTGATGCATAGGAAGAAGATCCGATCTCACCTCGGGAATCCCCTCAAACCCCTATCTCGCATGCTTCGAAACTTACCTTGGTGTCATCACATTTCACCGTTACATTCAACACACCTCCTTCTCCAGACGAATGAGAGCTGACATTTTTCCGCGCTGCAGGAAATCGCCCCCATCTACTACGACCTTGATACCTTTGAGAAGGGCGAGGTCAAGACCGCCCTCTTGCGGGCGTCGGAGAAGAAGCGCAGAAAGGAGGCCATGAAGAAGGGCCGGTGAAAGATGATTATGTCCCCTGGGCGATGGCAAACGCTGCAAGTCGCCCTGGCCCCTGTTAACTACCAGGGTGCGCGGGCGCGCTCCTTTAGAGACAAGCAAAAATGTGAGAGGAATTGTAAGAAAAGAATATTGAGGACCAGCAGCGGCAGCGGCAGCGGCAGCAGCAGCAGCTCGCGATCGAGACTTCCGATGAGTATCCTCTCCATCGGGGGGGCTGACCAGGGTTTCGGCTATTTTGGTATAGAACCTTGACGACGCGGAGGAGAATTTCTCTCTCAATTACTCGCTACCTAGAAAAGCAGGGCACAGGTGCGCGCACAAAAGCTTAGATAGAGAGAGAGGGGGAGAGAGATCACCGTGTCTCGTTGTATCAAAACCCAGTAAGACTGACTCTCCCAAGATGAGCTGGATGGAGGTATTGGAGACGAGGGTGGGCGGAGATTGACGTGATTACTTTTTCCTCCCTTTTTTTTTTCTTTTTTTTTTCTCTTTTTTTTTTTCAAGACGGACAAAAGAGACTTAGAAGAAGAAGAAGAACAGAATGGCAACGGCGTCGGCGTGGGGTTTCCAAAACAAAAACGGAGTTCATGTTCAACGGCTTGACGCAAACATCTTGTGTAATAGAACCGTTTCCCTCGGTATTTTCCCTCTGCCCTTTCCAACCTGTAACTAGGATTTTGGTGTACTTTGACCAGCTTGAAAATCCAGTCAGACGAGAGACGCACTGCCGTCAAGGATGAAATTGACCCGGCAGATGCTAGATGTGACAGGTCATTCCGGCCATCGTGGGGCTAAAAGGCGCCTGTGGACTGACTGCGTGATGTGTGTGTGTGTGTGTGTATGCGATGATACCTCACAGGGGCTGATAGCAGAGAGCCAAGGCGGACGTCGATCCGGATTCAACAACGAAGGAAGAGACCTTCCAAACAGAACAAGGAAAAACACACGAGTACTGGGTGAGAATCATCATCGCGTAAGTTCTGTGGCTGAATATGGGTGGCGAAAGGCACTAGAAGTTTTGTAAGAAAGACATTATGTGAGACGACTGTGTGTGTGTGTGTGTGTGTGACGAGGCTGCAAGGGAAAACAGGAAAAGAAGTGATCTTCCCTTCATACCTTTCCCAGTTGGAGAGAAATGAGGAGGAGTTGACGGCTCGACCGACGGCGCGGGGATCGTGCCGAGCGTCGCATCCGGACGGGCTGGCTACACCCGCCCTTTTTTCATCTTCTTCTTTTCTAGCAGTCCATGTTTTCCGCATTGTTTCCGTGCTGGCCGGCAAGGATTTTTTCTCCAAGATTTCCCACACACGTGTCACGCGCGTGGTTCGATGACATCTCCACTCGTTCACCCGCCATTCAGGTGAGAGAAGCCGGCCGGGGTCATGGCCCCTATCCGCAAGCCCAGTAAAGAACAGACAAGGTCTGCGATGAGGGTAAGAAAACAATCCAAGTGAGCCGCAGCAGCAGCAGCAGCATCAGTGGTTGAAGATGGAGAAAGAAAAGCTGGATATGCAACTTGCCGTACGTGCTTGCATCCCATGCCGCGGCCGCTCTCGGTGTAACCTGTCTCCTCTAACCAGGCTGGGGTAGACGGCGGAATATTCGGAACTGTGTTTTTGCTGTCAATTCTTTTCTTTCTCTCCCCCCTTCGGTCTGCTTCGACAGTCTCACGCTGGCTGGACCCTCAAGCCGTATAAGAGAGTCATGATCGCTGACTAAATGGACTGTCGACCATGTAAACGTTGGTTGTCAAAATCCAAAATTGGCAGGGAAAAAAAAAGACAAAAAGACCCCTGTCCGTCCGGTATGGTTGTGTACTCTAGTTGCGACTCATTCTAGCCGAGCGAGCTGGAATGGGGATGACTTACATGTGGTCTGCTCTCGGACCCGACGAATCGTTGCCGCCGGAGTATGCTCCAGCGAAACAGAGGAAGTGACTTCAACCCAATTGCGTCCAATACCCGTATACACTATACAGCCTTGCCAAGCGGACTTCTAACCATTGAAGAAGACTCGGCGGGCCCAAGGTGGAATGCGGGTGCCCTTTGACCGTTGTCAGGGACGGCACCGGCGGCAACTCGAGCCAGTGCCCGAGACACAAAGCCGTTGTCTGTTGATGAGTGCCGCGCATGTCGTCGCATCAGCCCTCCGTTCGGGGTCTTACGTAACCAGCCAAACGACATGATTGATTATGCATGTTCGGCACGCGAGTTATAGAAAGGCACTTGAAATCACGTCCTTGGTCATATCGAAAGACAATCGCGTCGAAAACATGCGTTGTTGAGCGGTCAGAGTTCAGGCACTGCGACGCCAACTGATATATTATTGGAAGGGGGCTTTCTTGCCCGCAGAGCGGGTTTCGTCCGGCACTCTGTTCCTGTTTTTGTCGGACTCGGCCACGGCCACGTAGGCAAATGCTGTTCCGGGTTAATACCCTGAGAAGTGTGTAATCTCTTGGAATCGTACCCTGATTAGTGGGTGGCGTGGATGCATATGCGGCGAGGAAGTGGTTCAGGAAAATCCAGCTGTGCATTGGACGCTGTACGTCGCCGGAAACGGCGAGACAAGTCGTGTCCGAAGTCTCCAACGGAAGGAGAGATAGATGGGCGCAGAGTGGAGGGTTCCGAAAATGAGAGGTTGTATTAGGAGGGATAATGATGTTGTTGAGGTTAAAAGCAGCGAGTTGCACTTGGGCCCAATATATCCGCGCCAACCGTGGTACGCACCCGTACCTGCCCACAAGCAGGTCCGTTCAAATGCTGAAGACACCGTCAAGGGAAAGCCAGCCGTACGCGAGCGATTGCTTCGGACAGTAGACCAGGAGCAATCACCCACGTCCTTTTCCTGACCCTGTGGGCTTTCACGCAAGCCCACAAGGCAGAAGATCTGCCCCATATTGTCCCGCCTGACTCGTAAATGGTTTCGCTCGTCCGTCCCGACGAAGGACTCTTACGCCGCCGTCGATATCACAACCAAAACCCACTTCGTGTATCTACTTGAGCCAGATCGTCGGAGCCATCTCGATGTCGCCATCTCGATACGCGTTGTTCTATGCGAGGAAACGGGGTGGTGAAGCCAATAGCAAGCAAGAACGGCGACGTCGGCGAGTTTCGGTGCGAGGAATTGTCTCGCTGTTGATTCCAGAACGAGCCACAATCAAGACGGGCCATTGAGAGTCCACTTGGGAGCCTCGAAGCGCAGAAAAAAAAGAGCAAAAAAAAGGGGGGTGGGATCACCAGCCTGGGCAATGCGAGGTGTCTTCGCATCGAGAGCTCGCTACGTTGCAGATCGCCCTAACTCCCCTCTCCCGCCGGTTAAAACATGCAGATGGCGGAGCCCTCTTCTGCGTATGTGCGCGCGAGGATCTCGATCTCCTTTCCATGGGCGTACGTTTCTCTGTCACGTGGATGCAGACTGCCTCCGAAGCCTGCGTATCCGCATGCAGTCGGTCTTTGGCGAGTGAAAAAGGCCAACACCGTCATTCGTCCAGAATCAAGTATCCGTGGTCACTGGGTTGGAAGAAATCGACGAACAACGAAGAAGTACCTCAGCGCTCGGCTTCTGCAAAGTGTCCGCCTCTCAACAGCTCTTGCATACGATGCAGAGCTGCCTTTTGATCTTCATGAACGGGAGCCGTCTTGCCCCCTGAAGCCCGGGACCGTCTCAACTATGCCACTTTTCGTGCCCGCCAGCCAGGGCAGCGGAGTCCCATCGAGTCCCGTTCAGCATGGCCACGCACCATATCAGTGCCCCGAGACCCGGGGGGTCGTCAACAATGCTCCTTGTCTGCAAGTCAGAGAGGAGCAGACTGCGCAACAACCATAGAGCTCTTTGCAAAAGTTGGTCGCTGAGGTATGCCTGCCAGGCCCAGTCGCTTCGGCACCTCGATAGACTTTGCGGGTTGCAGAAACGATGCGCTCTTGCTCTGAGGCTAGTTTCTTGTCTCCTGTTGGCTTCTTGCCCCTTCGCAACTAGGGTTCCAGTTGATCTTTACCAACATCGGGACGCGCTCCGGAAAACCCGCCCCTTCAAAGGTCAGAATTGGATGAGCGGGCCCCTTCTCTTGGCGGAGGAACAGAGAGAAAAAGTGCCTTTCTTGACACCATGTCCTCCCGCCGCATGTTGGGAGGATATCGGCCGGTGCTGGGACACCCAGGCCTTGCTTCCACTGTTATGCATGGGTCTCTGCGCCCGAAGATCCCACGAAGCAATATGCACCGCTTAACTCCCTCCGCCTTGATGTGCCCTCAGAAAGCGTGCTCCATTGAACCGAGAAGCCTCTGCGAGTGTCTAATTTGCCCACTCTCTTCATGGCTCTGCATGTCGTACCTACTGGGTATGTCGATATGTTCCAGTTGTACATAAAGCCTGGTCCCCAGAACAAGGGCTTCCGCTCTGGCACCGTCTTTTTTGTCGCCCATCACTGCTGTTCCCAGGCTAGCCTCATGGGAACAATGCCTCTCCGGAAGTAAATTGGAATTTGGAAGTTACTGTTGACGAGGTCAGAGCGGTTTTCGGACTTCTTTCCAGTTGTGGACACTGTCGACTTGAAGCTCCGGAAGCCCAAACTTAGTCCCAAGAAGAGACTATCCCAGGATCCTAGTCGTCCATCTTGGACCTGCGCGCGCTAAGCTACCTCCTGGTGTAGTTGTGACGCCTGTTATCCTTTCTGGAGGAAAACTGCCAAGTGGGCTGGCTGTTGTGACAGCCCCGCGTCTCGCCTCTCGCCTCTGGCGACCGAATGCACCTAAGGTTTTCCGGAATCTCCTTACGTTTCCACCCTCCCCTAAGACCGACCTCGGTGACTTGCTTCACAAGCCTAAGAGGCCTCTAGATTTGAGCTCTGGGAAAGCCGTAGCGGCGCAAAAATCAGCCACTGAAACGATGGTACACTGCCCGTGAATACTAGAATCACACCATCTGATGCTGTTACGACATCCTGGCTAGCGTCAAAGAAACGTTCGGGCACGACCTCGGGTACGGCCGTCTCGTCACCCTTCCTTTGAAGCACGATCGACTTGGCTGAGATTTGATCAGAGGCCCCAGTTCTTCGTTTACTTCGTATAGCATAAACGACAGGTGTTCTTCTTCACCGGCTCCAAGCGAGCCTATCAAGCCGTCCAGAGTCTCTGCAGGACCGTCCAGAAGCATATGGCGTTCTCAACGACCGTACGTGGGTGTGAGAAATCACAGTCTCCCTGCTGACGCTCTTTCAGAGTAACACTAGAATGGCAAATCACAGCCGAGACATAAATAAATCTCAAAAGGGCTGAGACGCTGTCGCGTTCATTTGCGTTTCTGTACTGGAAGACCGGGTATGTCGGAGTTGCAGTTCTAGTGCTCTGCGCCAGGGAGAAGGCGGCCTGATCATATGCCAGCCAAGGCGTAGAGACTTTTCTTTGCATGCTGATGTGTGCCGTATATCACAGTTTCCTTCCCAACAGAGAAGTCACTGCAGTCTTCTCTCGTTAGGCGCGTCCTCTTGTTTCGCTACAGCAGCATGCTGTACTGGCGCCACACTTACCAGGACTATCGATGTGCATCCGTGCACACTTTGTGAGCCATCGCGAGTTGCGTTGATGCGCCAAGGTTCCGTCGAGGAACAGCAGCTTCTATGGCTCGCTCTGGCCAGAAAGTGTATCTGTGATAGCTTGATTGTGACCTATGGCAGTGCTCGATGACGGTGATTAATGGCTAGAGCGGGAGAGTGCATATCTCAAACTTTCCGTATATCCACAATGAAGTGAGGAGAGTCTTGTTCGCGGAGCCGGCTCGTTTGTCATTGCCACCATTATTTGGCAGCTAAAGCACTATGTTCCGAGGAAGGAAGAGGAGATGTAGAAGCCAGTCGAAGAGTCAGATGGACTTTCAGAGGGATCTGGAAGCCAACTGCCTACAGATGGGTCATCGCGGCCGAGAATTGACTTCTTCCTATTGAGAAACCTTTTAGCCCCGCACACAACGAGCCTGGACTAATCAGTAATGTTTCCAAGGCTGCGATGCTGAATAATGGGGCCGCCCGGACAGACACAGTCCCGCTTGATTTAGCTCCCGGTGCCATCTGCAATGTGGGAGGAAGCCGTTACCGCGTCGCGTGATGAAAGGGACTCCACGAAGGGAAGCGGTTTCAAGCGGAGTAGTGAACTCTTTGGTGGCTGCGAGAGCCTTGAAGAGAGGCCCGTCCCACCTAGGTAGTCTGCTGGAAACACCCGAGAGGTCGTCGTCAAACATGTGTCGACTCGCGTGCTTCCCGACAACTTTCGTCCCACAGTTTCCCGCTCTTCTTGCTTGTTTGTATCATGACCCTGGTTCTGCACGGTGACTGCCACACGCGGGCACTGCCGAGTTGATCCTGATGCAGGTATAAGGTGGAGGTAATAAAGAAGGCATCATGAGTGCAACTCTTGATAGACCACACCCTGTCTCCAAGCCGCTGGTTCCATGCAGTGAAAAGGAGATTGACAATGGTGATCCCTTTTCCGTTACTCTCCTGATTATTAAAACCTGCTCCAGGTTCCAAAGTCACTCCGCATGCATTTGCGTGCCAGGTATAATGCATGATGGGGAAGGATGTCGACGTTGCCATGTTCAATACAACATGGTGCAGGCTTCTGCTGCGAGAGATCCTCGAGGCTTAACCCCTTTCAGGATATTGTTGCATTAGTAAAGAGACTTGGGAGGTCAGCCAGACTTAAAAGGCCCTCGTGCAGCTGTTATGGTGCCACGGCGAAGGTACTTTCCTGCACCTCAAGCACTGCATACGCCGACTGTACCCCTCCGCCTTACGCCGCTACGTTCGTCTGCCGTCCCGCAGCAGATTTTCCCTGCCGCGATACTCGTGGAGCGGCAAGGTCTCGGTCGGATTTGACCCAACTCCGAAAAAAAAGGCCACAATAATCCTCGCGAACGTCGCTGGCGGTTGCGCTGGTAAGAACAGCACTGTCTGTATTCTTGGGTGCGTCAATACGGTGGCACTAACGGCTTCTCATCCGTGGCTCCCCGCCTGTCAGGTCGCGGGCTCCTGCAGATCGCAACGTCCATCACTGCACCACTTTGAGCCTCATGGGCGTCCAGCTGCGTCTGGCGTTGCACGACCTTGTGGTGTCCATTCAGGACGATACCCTGCAGCAATCCCAAAACTGAGATACATTAGCCCGTAGACCAACCTGGCATGGTATACTCTGCCGTTTCTTCCAGCCTAATTCGCTTTGGAAAGATACTTGGCGTATCCACCTCAATGGGTTGAGGGGCCAGCAGGGCGTCGAGGTGAGATAGGACCACCCTCCTACGGGAAATCCGGGTAGAATAGTTGCTTCACTGGCACTGCAACTCTTTCATCAGTTTTCATATTCTTCGCTGTGGTTGGTGTCTGCAAGCCACTTTCCAGTACGGAGACCAATCCTGTATGATCTGTCCGTCGTAGACGAAGTCACACGTCGTGCATATACGTCTGTTCAGTTTCCCAGTGGGTAAATCGGCTACCGACTGTGGTCAACAAGGCTCGTTCCGTCCTATGATTATTTTGCCGCAATTAGCAGCTTGGGAACAGTCAGCGTGCATTCCTGCAACCATTCCATGTTTTCACAAAGACAAAGCTGCAGGTCTGAAAGGCGTGGCCGGAGGCATTTATCTCACCTCAGCCTGGCGCTACAGATTGGACACCGTGAATTCGAGTATAAGAAGAGCGTTTTGGAACTCATAGTTCGGTCGAGTCCTGCCTTCCCAGCAAACCAAGACCCAAGAGGATTCGAATACTCTCAAACTCTCCCAAGTCGAAACCAGCCGATACCAGCCAACCAGACCACCAGACAATATGGACTCGTACCCCTGTGTCAACAGATACAAGCATGGTGTCGACTGCCCCGGCTGGACGAAGACTCCCAATGTCCGTTGCGACGACTGCGTTATCGTGAGTACAGTTGGATGAGTCGTACGTGCCAGATTAGTTCTAACACAGCTCAGTACAACCGATAATGAGTCTTTTGGAGGCGAACAGGTCTTTCACTTTGCATACTACCTTATTGTAACGCCAATGCTCGACCGAGACAGCCCCGCGAAGGACCATGATGCCTGCCGAGGTGCAATGCAAAGCGTTTGATCGTATTCTGCGGATCCGCCCGTCATGCAGCCGGAAATCGAGCAGAATATCTGCATGTTGGACTACAGTACGGCATGAGTTTGACACTGGCGGTAATCGACGTTAAATTTCGCCATCTGTCAAAAAACCTGGTACAGACTGATACTTCGAGGAATGGGCATTGTGGGCGTTGATCAGTAATCCAGAAAACTGTCTTTTTTCTTGGCCTTTTCGAGACCGATGATAATTGTGTGAATGCATGTGGTTGTTTTAACACCAGACTCCTTGTATTGGCATATACGTCGCTCGTAGCGAAGAGCAGCGAAAGGTGCAGACCATCAAGCCAATGATGTTGACTGGACAGGTACCCTTGAAGTTGGGAAGCGGCGGATGTCGAAGCCGGACGCCGTCTTAATCGGCGATAGGCGGAGCTGTCGCCACCAGAGCGGGTATCGGGGACGCATGCCTGGCCTGCTCGAAGACGGCCGTAGTCGAAGCGGACGGCTGCATTGGGTTGAGTGAAGGAGCAGCGAAACAGTAACCACCTCGTCTGAAAAGGGCATCGGTGAAGGAGGATTCGGACTGTTGCAATGGCAGGGCATAGCGAAAAGGAATCGATATTCTCATGCAGGCAGGCCGGCAAGCTGGGGCTTCGCATGGAA
Source organism: Colletotrichum neosansevieriae (assembly GCA_036785495.1). Lineage (NCBI taxonomy): Eukaryota > Fungi > Ascomycota > Sordariomycetes > Glomerellales > Glomerellaceae > Colletotrichum > Colletotrichum neosansevieriae. The sequence continues at coordinate 45,948 of JAVHLV010000174.1, read as the reverse complement.
GCAAGGAAGCCAAGCAACGATGTCGTCCATGCAGGTTAATGGTGGTGGGTGGTGGAGGAGAAGGAGGAAGAGGTGGTGGTGCAGTCGCTATTTCGACAGGTCCATAGTCTGTCGTACATGGCCTAAAATGGACTGGATTAGCTCATCAACGGGGTGCAGCAACAAAATGAGGGAGGGCATGGTGACTGTACCTGGCGGCAGGGTAGGTACTATGTATTCGCAAAGTAGGCCAGAGACGGACAAGGTGTAGAATGACCCCAAGTGATTGGAGAGTCTCGACCTCCAAGGTGTAATTCTGGTTGCAGCTTTTCGCATGTAAAGGCGGTCAGTAGGTTCTGGATTGTTGCGGTTGTCGCCCCCCCGCAGGCGCAGCCGGCCGGCCGTTTGATCGTTTCTTATTTCATGTCATTGGATTTCCAGGATTGGCTGATACGCTGACGCCCGATGGCGACGACGTCGTGTTGCTGTCCCGACTATGAGTCGCTGCACGTCCGAGGATGTCTTCACGACGTCGACGTAGGGTGGCAGAACAACTCATTGAAAGTGACATGTCGCCTGCTTTTGTGCTTCGGATGCCGAAGAATGAGGCGTTCCAGTAGAAGTAGAGTCAAGGCCCATGGCAGGCAGAGATTTCTGATACGAGGCTATCGCAGCCGCAATTGGACCATCAAGGAAGGAGGGCGAGCTCGTCTGACACCGGAGCCGTACATGATGCCGTCGATTGTTGGTTGTGGTCGTGGTTGATGTCTACGTCGATGTTGAAGGAAGAGTGGACAGGGGTAGGTCGGCGACACGCAATCAGGCAACAGGGATGTTCTGGAATGGGAATCACCTGGCCGGCGCCTGCTGTACGCGACGGGACCTCAGATCATTGTGGCATAGACGCTTGAGAGCACCTTCCTTACCTTGCCTTACCTTCCATGTAAGCCACGGGTCTTGGCTGTTGGTCTTACTCAGCTTGATCCCGAGGTCGTCCCTGTGAGCAGAAAGGTACCGTGCTTCAAGGCAGGCCTGCGTGACACCTGCCTCTTAGGTAAATAAGGTCATTCATGATTTCTTCACCGCATGCTTTCCAGGGGCGCATTGCATGTTTGATTGGGCAGTCAACTTGACTCTTGAAGAAATGAACCCTGTAAAACGATTTATTGCGCTGATACTCACCACGACTGTGCTTGCCCTTAAGAAAAAGCAAATGTAGACGGTTAGCAATTCGATAACACGATGGTGAAATGAGCTCGGATTCGAGAGCAGCCGACATTAGATGCTTTCCCCGGAATTAGTCAGAACAAGGTACAGCAAGCGTGTGTATGGTCGGCAAGCGGTGAGATGGAAGAGGTGTGTTGCACAGGGATGGTGACACAGCATAATTCAAAGTCGCGACGACCGGCCTCCGTTTGAACACTCTGCCGCCAGCGCCAGCTGAGCCGGGCTAATGAAGGCCCTCGAACTCCGTCAAACACCGCAACCGACCGATCGACTGAGGCACGGCTCGAACTGGGGCAATGTCATCAACCTGCATGAGTAAGCATTGAGATGCAGCCACGGCGCCAGGCAGGCCATCCAGGGAATCGCTGCGGCGATACCATGGTAAGGAGGGAGCTGAGACGCAAGGTGAGGTATCACAGCGTCTAAAGGGCAGGTTAAGCCACCATCCAACGTCGTTGCGGCGTCAAACACAACGGCATGTGACACCAGGGGCGTGAGGCTGTAGACTGTGGAGGAAGGACGGAAAAAGTTGAAGATCCAGCGGCCAACGCGACCAACGGCGACTAACGGGCCTGCCGGGGGGATTGAGGCTTGAGCCCTTCAGTGACACAGACCACATGCGGCCCGGTGGAGCCGCTGCGGGCCCCGGGTCCGCCTTTCCCCGCCTGATACATCCCGCTCCGTCTCCTGCCTCTTCCTCACTTCGGTTGATTCCATTGGATGGAGACTCCACGAGGCGCCTCCGACTCTCTCCTGGTCCACGTCGGATATAAATCCGCGCCTGCATCCAAGACTGGCATTTCTTTTGCGATCGAAGTCATCATATGTTTCACTGCCTTGGGGGCGGTATTTAATCTCACAATTCAGCGAGACCGTACCACCGGCCTACACATTTAGTACAGCCCCCGCGCCCAGGACCCCGGGTCCTGGCCACCCCACACACCCATACGATAAGGCCACAGGTGAGGTGTTTAATTGATGGCTTGGCTTTTTCTGGCATCTCGGCCACCCCACCCTCCATTTTTCAGACGCAGTTGAAGGGTGGCGACGATGTGCGCCATAATGCACGTAGTGACCCGATGATGCAGGCCGAAATTGGGTGTCCTGAGAGCATGAATGACGCTGACAGTATGAACAATGTCGGCCGACGAGAGAAAACGGCGGAGGTACTTCAGGGTTCTTCTTCCAGAGACTCGCCATCGAAAATTGCACCAGTGAGGACCACTCCGAAATCGAAGATGCCACGATCTGCTGCGCCTTCCATGAACATCATCATCCCACCTGAGACCCCTTCTCGCGTTCACACATCTTCGCGAACTGCAGCCTATGACAGCTTCTCCCGCTCCGTCACACATCCAACGTCAGGTCGACTGGAGGCCGGCCTCCACACCAGTGTACAGTGGCCATCTCGTACTTCCCAGATCCAACGCCTCCTGACCAACCATGCCGGACTTACCAAAGATACAGAGCCTTTCCCAGATCACCTGTCGGAGATCCTTCGCCGCCAGAGAGGGGGTGGTTCAAGTAAGGTAATGCAGACCACCCCCTAGTGTGCTGGCCCGTCACTTTCCAAATCTATACGTCGTGACCAATCCAATACCGTCTGCGACGTCCCCTTGCGTGGCCTGAGAGATCACCTCGACCAACATCTGGGACGGTAATGTGTGGCGGAACTCATCCCGATTCCGACTGTGAAAAAAGCCTATATCGGCCCGGAGCTATCCTCCCGAGGCATATCGTCCGAGGACATATCCACGTGCTGTCAGGAGGGTAAACCTTTTCCGTCCCCGCAGGCCATTTTTTGATCGAAAACCTCAATGTTTTCGCCGTATCCGTTAAACCCCTCACTTCACAGTGAGGAGGAGGCTATCGTTGGTCCATCCGGTATGCGAGGAATCCACGGTACCTTTCCTGCAGCCGGGGCTCATCCGCGACAGTTACCATTCGAGAGGATAAGAAAAGCGCATAGAGATCCAAAAGAGACGCATGCAGCGCCTAGGGGGGCGAACTGATGCCCCAAAGAGGGCCGCGAGCTAGTTAGAAAGAGACAGCCCACCCCGAAACCCACCTGTGCGCATGCCCTTGGCTGTGGATATTTGCTGCCGAAGGATTGCAAGCCATCATACTTGTGGTTGGCTCAGCCTGAATACAGCACCTCACAGCCCATACCATTCCCCTGGCGTTCAAATCTGCACTTGCATCCTTCATAGAGACTACTTCTGCAGCTTCGTGCCAAAAAAAAAAAGGTCACTCAACCAATCCGGTGAGTCGGCTCAAGCTCCGAGAGCCATCATTGGCTGTTGTGCGACCTTGACAGCCCATCTCTCACCCGCATAGCCTCTTGCTGCAGTGGTCCATCTTGTCAAGTAAAGAGTGACACAAGCAGCCTCGCGGAGCCTGATCGAGATCAGATAATCAAGTACAATTAAGTATCGTTAAAGTCGTTTCACTAGCTAAAGCCCAACCCGCCATCACACCAAAGCCGCGATGCTGACCAGCAGAAGACCAACGGCCAGAGTCCACGTGGTCGGGGGCGAGAGAGACCCGGCGGTATTGCCCCATCCAAATGGCAGACCTTGCGTCTTGAAGGTGACGTTCTGAGGAATGGTCTGGTTCCAGCACTGCCCGTTGGCGACGTCCAAATTCGTGAGGTCGTCCGGTACCTTGAAGAACATGTAATTGTTCTGCGGGATGTCCTTGAAGCCTGCTGTGTTGTACGGGAACAAGTCACCAGAGTCGGTGGCACTGGTGTTCCGCAACAAGATGCAGAGAACCTGGCCCGGATAGTCCTTGTACATGGCAGGGTACGCTTTCATTACGTCCGAATTCGTGGTATCGCCGACCAAGATGAACTTGCGTTGTGGGAAGGTCTGGAAAATCTTATCCAACAAGAACCTGCGGATCGACAGCGTCGCCTTCACATCCGAAAAGTTGAGTGGACGCGTATCGAAACTACCCAGCGGGTAAGTTTTGTAGATAAACTCCATGTAGTTCCGTGTTACTTGCTCCGGCGTAGTCGTCAAGTAATGGAAGTGAAAGTCTGGAATTGACGCTGACCAATTGGCATAGATCTGGGGCATGTTTTCCCAGGGGGTGAATGGACGAGCAAAGGAGTTGAGAAGACCTTCTTTAGGCTGGTAGATTTTGGTGACACGCAGAATGTCGTCAATGTCGGACAGAATCGTAATGCCTTGGTTGGGAACCAAATATGCGGTCGCGTTTCCGGTTAGAGTGCCGTTGGCATACATGTTCAGAGTCTGGATCGACCTTGTCTCGTTGCCCGGGACCAGGTGGCCGCCACCAGTACCTGTGGTGTTTTGCAGCTTAACGAAAGCATCGAAATCGCCTTCAGCCGTCGTCAAGTATGGCATATTAATTGACTGAGCACCTCCGCGGGCATTGATGGCCCCTCCACTTGCGCCCGGACGGACGGCAACGTTATTGACAAAGTTCATCGTGACATTTTGATCGTCCTGCTGGACTACGAAAATGGATTTTGTTACGTTTCGTGCTTGGGCCTGTTGGTCTGCGGGCAACTCATCGACGTCAACGTCGATGAGGAAGATGTTCGCCAAGTCGTCGACCTTCGATTGGCTAATGTTGGGCTGCTTGTAAACGTTGCCATGTACGCGGACGTTCCAGCCTTCATCGGTCCAGTTGCCGTACGCACTTGACGCGACAAATTAGCATTTGGTGACACAGGTCCGCTGGGGATTCCGGAAACACTCACGGGATATTCAGGACTTGCGTTGGCTGGGCTTTGAGGTCGCCGTCATTGATCCCCAGAGAGCTGAGCACCTGGGTGCCGGTGGGGAAATTCTGGAAGAAATTAGGGACACCAGATGCTACGAACGACGAGATGTCGCTGCCAAGACCGCCTAGCACACTGTGGACGTAGCTGCCGATGTCGTCGTCGAGGCCGCGTCGGACGCGGGTCGGTGCAGGAGTGATCATTGGGTGTAGTGGGTCGACCGGATGAGGTGCATCGGCGGGAGCGGCAAGAACTGCCGGGAGAAGAGCCAAGGGCAGCAGAGCCGCGCGAAGAACGGCCATGATGTTCGAGTTTCGGAAAACGAACGCAATGAAGCGGACGCTAAGGTGACGATACTACCAATCCCAACTCAATGAGGTTAAGCACTGCGCGGCGACAACCAGATACGAGGATCCGACACAACAGCGACCAGAGCAAAAGGAAAGACTCTGAGGAACTTCACCGAGAAAAGGTTTCCTGTCGCGTGACAAAAGAGGAGAACGGAATGTTTATTGTCGTCAGTTGCCCCGTTGTTGCTGACTGTTTATCTTGCCTCGATGAGATGGCGGACAAAGCCTTGGTCTGACCAAGGCCTGAGACCGTTCCTGGTATGGCCGCATGTAATGACGTCAAAGGGCAGGGGGGAGCCAGGTCTGGGAGGCACTAATTAGCGGGTTTCAGAAGTACGAATAGGGAAGCATATCAAGCTTTCACGGTGGGGCCGCTGTCACTTTGGCGAATGGCCCGCCGAGCACTGCGAACTGTTGCGCAAATGCGATGGGATATTCCCAGAGCTTTGACGAGAACTTTTATCGAAGCATTTCGAAGCCAATGCAGGTTTCAAGGATGGTCCGTGGGAAACTGGGCAAGTTTAAAATAAGCACCCCCTGCGCCGTGTTTCCAGACCCATCTGTTCTCCGTCCTCAGCCCCAAGTCACACTTTAAAACCCCTGTTCGCGAATCGATGTTCTTGGTCCTGTCCCACGAGTTAGCACCTGTATCATCAGAATTCTCAAGGAAGGGCGTGACTTATCCCCAGCTGCAGGGGGTTGCCATCTCGCCATTGCTGAAGAGACGGCAACCAGGGCTACCTTCCGATGGCTTGCCCTTTGTTCAAATAAGCGTACGCTCACAGTGGTCGGAAGAGAACTGCAGTCCATTCTCACTCGATCGGACAAGCACAAAACTTTGACACCAACACGAGATGGGTCCCGGAATCGCGTGATATGTCCAGCCGCTCCCTTCGCCTCCGAGACCGCAACGGGGATCGCTTGCTCTGCCCTCTGCTCACGAACCTCCGCTTTCATGTCCTCAGCTGAGCAGGGGTTCGGCGAGTCGAATCCCAGTTTGGGCGCCCGATAACAGTCGACGAGACTCTCTCTGTTCGTATCGCACGGCCTCCTGGAATTGTTTTTTTACCCCTGCCCATCAATCTGATGGTGGGGAACTTGGGCAAAAACCGTCCGTAAAAACCATTTGCATCCGCTGAGCCCCATTTCTGGAAGGCGAGGGCGGGAAAGTGTTTTCTCAGCGTGAACTGAGAAACCGGGGGGTTGGCGCTCACAAAGATTAATGCGTCGGCCAGATCACATGCGGACATGTCACATCGATGGCATTTGCCGCGATGTGTTCGGGGAGACGCCGACTGACTGCAGGATTCGATGCCAATAGGTCCACACCCGAGTAAGGTCCCAGGCTGCGCTTGGAGGTATGGGTGCCGAGAGCTTTCAGCATGGCGATTGGGGTCCGTCAAATCAGATAGTTTCCGTTTGAAGCCACGGGACCCCCGCAACACAAAAAGTGCGACCGGCAGGTTGGACCATGGATGATGGCGAAGAAACTCTGATTGCTGACTGTTTGTAGCCAATGCTGCGCCCTTCCCAGACCTCCTCCCGACAGTAGATAGCCGCCAACTGGGCATATCAAAAGCCTGAAAGCGGGTTGTTACTGGCGGAATCCTGCAAGTCAAATCTTGTCGTCCCCGAAGATCTATTCGAGGCCAGAGTACTACTCAGCGGGATCATCCTGACGCGCGGGCCGACCTAGTCCATTGGACTAAACCTTCATGTGACCTATTAACCCACTGGGTCGCTCATGGGATGTCCCTCTCGCGCACCAAACGGTGACTGGGCGTTCCGCTTCTTCCCTGCCTCTCCGTCTGGTGTTCCCGTTCCGCTGTGATACCACTTTTCAGCAGTCAAGCATCCCAGACAGAACAACCATACATAAGCGGCAATGCCAAGAACGACTCATCGCAAAACTTGAACCAAATGACAACTTAGGGTTAAGTTCCGAAACCCATTCTCTAGCTAGGCACTAGGACACAAGTGCCCACGATCCACGCTTCTGCTGCAAGCTCGAGGTCCTGATACAGGCTCGGATGCAACTCAGCGTGAATAAGCCCGTTGCTAAGAGGTCTATGATAGACATTCGAGAGGAAAATGAGAATCGGAGAACTGAAGGGGAGGCGTCGCGCGAAGTGCCGCCGTGAAAACGCGGGGTGAGAGAGTCCGTGATTCGGTTGTATCGGGGCGTCCAGCTGGTCTTCAATATCGTATCTCGAAATTTGTCCCCGGCAAAAGTTGAAAATCAGGCATTGGCTCCCACATACAGGCGCGGCAAACGTATGAAGGTGTAAGAGTTGGATTTCGGAGAAGGGTAGAAAAAACAACACAACACGAGACTGGAAGAAGAAAGGACGGGGGAGCAGCAACGCGCCTGCAACCACGTCTCCACCTTTTCGCGTCTTTGAGCACGTGCACACGTGACCGAACCCGCACAGTAGCGGAAGCTCTTACCTGCCACTCTCGCACTTCTTCCCAGTGTCAAGCTCGATTACTAAGATGAGCGGCTTGAGTATTTCATCATCATATAACGAGCCGCCATGGAAACGGATACGCCTGGGACGGATCCGCGAAAGAAGCTGGCGGACGGTATTCTAGATGCCGGCAAGCGGGCTTTTGATCCCTCAGCCAATACGGCCTCGAAAGAAGCCGCCCAAAGAGAGTTCCAGCAACTCATCGATGGGTAGGTGAATATGGCTTGGCCCAAAAAAACGGGTAAAGCATTCTAATGAGGAGTCTAGGAATGGCTCGTGGAACTTGCTGCCCGTCTTAAATGCCTTGATCAAACCCAACGTTGCCCCTCAGTGGCTTCGCCCCGAGCTAATGAAGATTCTGACCCTGATCCCTCTGCGGCCTGACGGCGTTCGAGGGACCATGGAGTTCATCTTTTCCGTGCACCCTAGCAGCACTTTGAAAGCTTCCGAGGCGGCAACTCCTCAGAACAGAGGTGCCAACATTACCCAAGAAGCTATGGCCGTCGTCACTCGAATTCTTACATCACCCCCCAACACAACTCTGCCGAAGGACTGGTTTTCTGCGGTCGGGCCCCAGCTCGTCGCCCTATTGGATGGGAAGGAAGGTCCCGAGCTCGCTACGGCTGCGGCCCAGATAATCATGTTTGGGGTGTTGGGAAGGAAACAGTTTGGCGCCCCAGGTAAGCTGCGTTGAATCCGGTACGAAGCACTCGCTGATGATCTTCAGGTTCCCCGGGCTGGATGGTCTTCGTTGAGCCCTTATTGTGCAATCTGAACCCATCTCGGAAGGCCGTCACTGAGACAAGGGCGAAGCAAGAAGACACCGATGTGGTTGATTTCACGATCAAGCCGGAAGACACCGACATTATTGACCTGAGTGGCCATAGTGTCCTGGTCAACGCGGATGAGCTATTCGTGACTTTCAAGCGCATGTCATCCTTAATTAACTCCACGCCTTACCCGGCGCAGACGATGCGGATACTCGATCCTGTTCTTCTTCAATTATGGGCAGTCTCTTGCTGCGGCGATATCAGTCTAAGAACTGAAGAGCGATACTCCAAACCAGCCCGTTCGTTACTCCACACTTTTTTAAAGTTGAATGCTTCCATCACTAAGCTGCACTCGATCCTTCAAAATCTCATGTATCATGGGGAATCTGCCGAGGAAAATACAAAATGGCAATACCAGACAACATCGGACGGAGATCTACAGGTTGTGGCGAGCTCACTTGGTGAGACCACGCAACTTCCGGAATTGAACTGGGGCGAGATTCAAAAACGAGCCGGAGCTTTCGTCAGGCTCATGACGGCGAGTTGCACCTCGGACGAAATATCGGAATTCTTTTTGGAGCTTCTAAGTCGGTGGTTTCAATCGACCAACGCAGCAAAAAAGCCTGAGATCTTCTTTCGTGCCGATGGCGATCAGCCCGAAAACGAGATGAGAAAACTTCTGGATATCACGGTTTTGCAAAAGATGCTGGATCAAACACCGGACAAGCTTGTCACTCGAGTGACGCAAGTCTTGGAGCTCGTGTGCCAGATTTTGGAACCGGCCAGTCTGCAGGACCAGCCTGATGACATCCTTGCCGTGGCTCTGAGTTTGCTCCACCTGGCGATTACCGCACCAAGTTTCAAGAAGTCAGGTTTGAAGCCAGAGGTGTCCGAAATTCTGCAGAAGTCGCTCGACACACTCGGCATGGCTGGACGCTCAGATGTGTCCGCTACCGCGAAAAACCTGGCCCTCGTGCTCCAATATCGCGATGAGATCGATCCAGATGAGGCAAACGCATTCGTTCCAACTGACAAACAAGTCGAGGATAGAAAAGCATACAAACTAGCTTTGGAGTACATCGCTCAGGCCGACAACCCGCCGCCGGTCCGTTCCGAAGGACTCAACATCATCTCAGGATTAGTAGCATCGAATAGCTCAGTCTTGGACATTCAGTCAACGCTTGTGCTGCTCTCCTCGTTGCTTCAGGACGGCGAGGACTTCATCAATCTCCGAGTCATCAAACTTTTCACCCAGCTGGCGAACAAACACCCGAAGGCAGCTACCCAGGAACTTCTGGAGAACTACCTAGACGCGAAAGAGCTATCATCGACAGAAGTTCGCCTGCGCTTTGGAGAGGCTTTGGTTCAAGTTATCCAGCGTCTCGGCGAGACATTCACCGGTGACGTCTCGAGAAGGGCATCGGAAACGCTGCTTTCGATTGCTGGACGAAGAGGATACCGGCCCAAAACAGAAGCCAAACAGGCTCGTGAGAAGCGCCTGCAAGATATGAAGAAGAAACAAGCAGAAGACGCTTGGGGAGGCGATGTTCCTGACCTTGACGACGACCTCACTGAAGAGGAGCAAGCAAAGAACGAGATTCTGACGCAAATCGTCGAAGGCTGGGAAAGCAAAAGAGGAAGCGAGGATGTGCGAATGCGTGCATCTGCCTTATCCGTCTTTTCTACTGGCCTCGGAATAAATATCACCGGAATTGGTCCTGATCTTGTGTCGATTGCCGTTGACCTCTGCATCAACGTACTCGCTCTTGAACGGGAGATTGAGAAGGGTATTCTTCGAAGGGCAGCAATCCTGCTTATTTTAGAATTCGTCAAGGCCCTCGATGACGCAAAGCAGTCCGGCAGAAGACTCGGTTTCGGCTTGACGGACCAGAGTCGGGAGGACATCATGAGGACGCTGAAATACGTCGCCGTCACTGACAACGACGGGCTAGTGCAGCAGCATGCCCGGGACGTGATTGAGAGCTTGGAGAACTGGCAACTTTCTACCTTGCTACCGGCGCAGAGTGCTGTCACAGAGCCGGGCATTAGCCGATTGGCAGGCTTGACCATCGACCAGGATCGATCTTTGCCCTCTGTCAACACCAAAAGGCCTAGGATAGAAGAGATTGAATAGCCAAAAACCTGTCGGAGTCAGCTGCCTCTTCCTGCGAGAGTTCATCGTAAGCGGCCAGTGTCCAACCGGGCCTTGAACCCGGTTCAGATGAAGGCCCGGCCCGGGCCTGGACTTGCCCAAGCTGAGATCGGGCGAACCCGCTTAAGTGCATACTAAATTGACCACGTGACAGCGCGCATCGCGGTTTCCATCTCGCGTTTCGTACCGAAAAACAATCAAGCAAGTAGGTACCTCGGAGTACCCCTCGTAATTCGCCTCACACTAGACCATTTCCCGACTTCTTCTGCGACGGATTCCCTTCGCCACCACACGACAATGGCTCCAGCACGGATCATTGCGGATTCGGACGACTCCGAAGATGACTTCGACAGAGGAAATAGCCCTGCGAAGCCTCCAACACCCAGGAAGTCTGGTGAAGGGCGTTCCTCCGATCCGATCAGTGTTGCAACTGGCTCGACAGACCCCCTCACCTTCCAAAAGATCTACGACGAACAGCGAAATCCGGCAACAAACGAAATAGTGTCGCAGGCCAATCCTACCTCGGTATTGAACGTTGAAACCTCCAGCTCTGTGCCCGTGGGCGTGGAGGTGTCGATCAAGGACGACGACACCAATACCTCGTCCCTGACATCCGTTATCGATCCGACGATGGGCTCGAACCGCGCGAAGAGGGCCACAAAGCCTGAGGTCGTAGACCTTACACAGGTCACGATACCAGCCGGGAATGCCAACAGTACGCCGAAGGATATGTGGGATGTGCCTAGTAGTCCGGTCGAACAGCCAACGGCGCCCATTGCCTCTCTTTCCAAGACCAAGGACAAGACGCCCGGCAGCAACAAGAGAAAGCGAGTGAATAATGTCGAATTTACCACACCTTTGGCTATGGAGATGCCGTCTCAGGGGTCAACGCAACCTTTTGATTTTACCCCAATTGAAAGAGTGAATTTCTCAGCACAAGAGGCAAAGAGACCAAGGCTTGATGATCCGGCATCGTCCGCGGTGACTGCAGACGACGTTGATATGGTTGTCACCCGCGACGACGATTCGTTTCTGGTCGATGCCCCAGTCTCTGGCCAGAAGCCGGTTTCCCTGTACATCGAGCCTCGGACACTCAGTGCAAGCCAGCAGCTACAGTATGAGTACCACTCGGTCGATCCGTCTTCGGATGAGCAGAGACCAGCGGCATCTCGTCATTTGACCACCCAACAAGCGGCGGCTCGCTCGAGCGGGGCAACGACTATAGCATATTCTACGCCAAGCCAGACGCGTGTGATGGGGTTTCGAGAGTCGTATAGGGAGAATGACGAGGCTATTCCAACTTTTCAGCTTCCTCAAGAAATCCAGGCGGATTCAATTGGTCCCGAAGCCACAGTTGAGATCCAATCGTCGCCGGATATCATCTCAGCGGCTTCGGCACGCAGGAAACGGAGTAAACCAGACGAGGACCCTGCTCCAATTTCGGATCCGCACCCAACAGACGATTGGAACTCAGACGATGTTGCTTTTTCCCGCGAAATGTACAAGCCTCGCCCAAGTCGACGTAGAGGTAGTGATTCCAGTCGCCAGAGTGATGCTGAGAAGGTCAAATCTACCGAGATCGCAGGTGCCGAAACAGAACCGGCTCCAGATTTACTCGTTGAGGAGGCTCATGCAGCCAATGTGTCCAAGCCTAAGAGGAGAGGACGTCCAAGGAAGGCGGATGCAGCGCCAACTTCTGGACCAATTGAGCCTGTGGCGCTCACCATCCCCGTTGGAAATGAAGTCGCCGCGAGCTTGCATGAGCCTGAACTTGGCACAGCGGCTACGGAACAAATCAAGAAGAAGAGAGGTCGACCAAAGAAAGCGGACAAGGCTGCGAGCGTGCAGCAGGAACCCATGGAGCTTCGTGCAGTTGCAGAAGCCACCAATCCCGCAATGGTGGATTCAAAGACTTGTAGCGATCATCAACAGGACGAGGTCGAAAAGCTTGCTGGGGACAAAAAGAATAACAAGAAGAAGCGATCCCCAGAAGAAGTGTTCGAAAAAGCAGCAACCACGTCGGAAGTCAAGAACGAAGTCCGGACTCTGCAGCCTACAACCCCCAACACAGTGTCCAGGCTGGGTTTTGACGAGTCGGGACCGCAGAGCGCAGCAACAGTCCGGGAGACAGCAGCTGCGAAGGCCACGCCACAGAAAGTCGAGGAGAAAAAAGAGGTGGTTGGCAAAGCCGATGGAAAGCTCAGCAGTTCGACACCATCATCTCATGCAGGGAAGCCTCTCTATCGGGTGGGGCTTAGCAAGAAGTCTAGGATCGCACCACTACTCAAGATTGTGCGAAAGTGATACATTCCCATGCGGTACTTGGCTCATGGGTTGAGATGAGAGAGGGGTTTACGGCGACTATGGTTTCTTTTTCCTATTTCAAGATACCCGAAGCATCATACCTAGGCTACAGGCGTCAGGGGGATAAGTGGACAAGGCAGCTTCCGGAAGACTACATTCATAAGGCTCGGCGTTTTTTCATGGATTTGACCGATACAATTCTGGTAGTAGGCAACTTACGGATACTGGAAGTTGATGCAGGCGTCAGCGGCAGATGGCACATGGCCTGCTTCATATGAGAATAGAGGCATCATTGCAGCCCAACCTCTGACGGGTATACAGTCGCGAGCGGCGACACCAGTGACGGGAGACGCCCTGTTTTAGCTGCATACAACAGCCGCGACACTATTTCAGAGCTTGAAGTCAGCGGCTGGGCCTGTCAAGGCTCAATTGCTTCGAGACAAGCTGTTGGAGGGGTTGGAGGGGTTGGAGGGGTTGGAGGGGTAGCGACAACTAGCGACAACGGGCAACGATAGGCGGCACGTGTTGCTACTCCTGCAGCGGGAGCGGAGATTCAGACGCTGGAAAGGACGCAGATGGAGTGACATCTCAAACAGGATCCAATCAAAAACCCAGGATTGAACATTCCGGCGCAGAATACCTCAAGCCTTGGTGTCCTCCCATCGCCAAGTGACGCTCATCGCCTGTCGGTGTGGATTCTGACAACCCCGCGGCACCTGGTTTTTTTTTTTTTCTCAGCAGCGCAAGTGCCACACAATTGCCAACGCTGCTGTCCCCCCGCTGTCTCCCGATTGATAATGTCCGTCCAAGGTAGTGCGGGGCAAATTTTGCGGTTACCTTATTGCCTCTACCTAACATTGAGGTACCTTCCCTGCCATAATGTTGCGCGACTAGGTAGGGAAAGACTGTACTGCGGTAGGAGAGAGGAGGAAAGGAGGGGAGGGCAAGGGAGGGACGTGGACCCGTCGGCCGACTCGACGACCGACTTTCGGCTCCAGTGCTTGACGTGCTTGGTGTGACTCGGGGTTTTTTTTCCCTCTTTCCGTCTCCCGTCCCGCTGCTCAACATTGGATCCCGCCTTTCGCAGTCCGAGATCTTGCATCCGCAGAGACGAGGTCTTGCACTCCTTTTCTACATCTCCCGCTCCCCTCCCGCTTCAATTGGGCTTCGCTTCCTTTTTGCCCATTACTGATCGCATAAGGCATCATGGTCACCAACGGTACCACCAATGGCACAGCCGGCACCGGCGTTGACAGCACCCACACCCAGTCCCAGCGCTACTTGAGCACTCGCGGAGAGGATAGCGGTGTATGTAGCTTCTCCTGCTGCATTCTTTGCCCCCGTCATTTGGACATTGGGGGTGAACCAGATTGCTGATCGCGACACTAGTTCTCCTTCGAGGAGGTCGTCCTCAAGGGTCTCGCCAGCGACGGTGGTCTCTTCATTCCCGAGCACATCCCCAAGGCCAACGACTGGCAAGACTGGAAGGACCTTTCCTTCCCCGAACTCGCCCACAAGATCCTCTCCCTCTACATCTCCCCCTCCGAGATCCCCTCCGAAGACCTCAAGGGTATCATCGACCGAAGTTACGCCACCTTCAGAGCCCCCGAGACCACGCCGCTCCGTCATCTCCACGACAACCTCTACCTCCTCGAACTCTTCCACGGCCCGACATTTGCCTTCAAGGATGTTGCTTTGCAATTCCTCGGAAATCTCTTCGAATACTTTTTGGTGCGCAAGAACGAGGGCAAGACCGGAAAGGGTATGCACACTGAAGCCCGCACGCGGCACGCGGGGTAGTGATCGTCCGTGAGACAGGCCAGACTAACACGTTGCGCAGACAGACATCACTTGACTGTCGTCGGCGCCACCAGTGGCGATACCGGATCCGCCGCTATCTACGGCCTCCGCGGCAAGAAGGATGTCTCTGTCTTCATCCTCCACCCCAAGGGTCGCGTGAGCCCCATCCAGGAGGCACAGATGACGACTGTCCTAGACAAGAATGTCCACAACCTTGCCGTCACTGGCACTTTCGATGACTGCCAAGTAAGAAACCTATCGTACACACTCATCTCTATCTCTAACGTCAATGGCTCCAGGACATCGTCAAGGCTCTCTTCGCCGACTCCGATATCAACTCGACCCACAACCTCGGTGCCGTCAACTCCATCAACTGGGCCCGTATCCTTGCTCAGATCGTCTACTATTTCCATTCCTACTTCTCTCTTGTCAAGACCTCTGAATCCTTCAAGCTTGGCGACAAGGTCCGCTTTGTCGTGCCTACGGGCAATTTCGGCGATATCCTTGCCGGCTACTTCGCCTTCCGCATGGGTCTGCCCGTCGACAAGCTCGTCATTGCGACTAACGAGAACGACATCCTCCATCGCTTCTGGACGACCGGCAAGTACGAGAAACAGCCTGCTCCTCCCTCGGAAGCTACTGGCGGCATTGCCACGGATGGCGCGAAGGCGCACGAAGAGGGCGTCAAGGAGACTCTCAGCCCCGCCATGGACATTCTTGTCTCGAGCAACTTTGAGCGTCTCCTGTGGTTCCTAGCATACGAGTTTGCCACTACTGCCGGCATGGACGATGAGTGGAACAAGAGGCAGGCCAGCCAGGAGGTCTCCTCATGGCTCAAGGACCTGAAGACAAAGGGCGGCTTCGGTCCTGTCTACAAGGATGTACTCAACTCTGCCCGCCGCGACTTCGAGAGCGAGCGCGTCAGCGATCCTCAGACCGTCGAGACGATCAAGGGCATTTACAACAAGATCGACTACGTCCTGGACCCCCACTCCGCTATTGGCGTTGCCGCTTCAGCGCGCTCCATCGAGCGCGCCGACGCCAATGTGCCGCACATCTCTTTGTCTACCGCCCACCCTGCGAAGTTTGCCGGTGCTGTTGATCTGGCGCTCAATGAGGAGAAGGGCTTCAACTTCAAGGAGGAGGTGCTACCCACCGAATTCGTCGGGCTTGAGGAGAAGGAGAAGCGAGTTACAGAGGTTGACAACGACTGGCAAAAGGTCAGGGAGATTGTCAGGGCGCAGGTCGATGAGGAGCTCAAAGCTGCTCAGAGCTGAGTTGCATCTTTACCAAACCAAATGCGTAACTTGAGGAAGCATACAAGCAGTTGTTCTACGGTCTGAAAGCCGCGGGCGCCGCAAGAACATTAAGAAGCAAACATGTGCCGAAGCGTTTTGACGGCGTTTCCGGCAGTTTGTGATCGACATTTCATTACCTATTATCAGACTACATCTTTGATTTTCGTGGATATCTATAGCACCCCATAGGAAACACCACCGGCGGCTGGGTGCGGGCGGAAGTTTGAACGGCGCATTGCATTGCATGAGGGAGACCTCACGCATCTGGATGTTCTATAAAACGCAAAACCCAAATCGGGGAGCGCAACGCGCGACGCGCGACTAGCGGAAACTATCATGACAAACGATATTGCAAGTTTCCGAGACTTCTTTGCTGGCGTTAGATTTACTTGATTTGGCATAGGTATTGTGACGATGAGATCCTCTTATCGATCAACATGAGACCTGAGAGGTTGGCTTTTGCGTTTGACGCGGGAAGTCCACCGAACTCTCGCGCTTGCAGAGAAACTCAGCTTCTGGGAGGGGGTAATGCCCGTGGAAAGCTTGTTGAGGTATTCCAGCAAACCCAACAGCGGATCATCAAAGGCAAACACAGAGGAGAAAGCTTCATGTTCGTTGTGAGGTGGTCATCATGGTTTATGACATGTGATTGACAGACAGCTCTTGGGTATAAAGATGCTTCAAATCGACCATGCTCTTGGGCTCATTTCGTTGCTTCTCAAGCGCAAATCAACTTTTACCTTGCTTTCCCGTAAACACCAACATCAACGTTATCCCTCAGCAACTCTCATACAACATGTCGGGCAAGATGAATCAAGACGACAAGGCGCGAATAATGGAATCACAGGTAGGGTGATGTTGTACACCAGAGACCCTATTGACAAAGCTAATGAGCATAATCAGGCGAAAGGGGGCAAGGACATGTCCTCTCACGGATTCGCCGCGCGCGCCCAGGCCGCGGCTGACAAGAATGCGAACGCTGGTCTCGGGGGACAGCAGGGGAATAAGGGCGGTCATGGCCATGGACAGCAGGGTCAGAAGCAGGGCCAGAAGAAGTAGGAAGACGGGGGGGGGGCGGCGTAGGGGATGTCGAGGTCCTTGGTAGGTGGAGGCTGGTTATTCTGTGTTCCTGTCACTTTCGTTTCTGATAGGAAGATACTGCGGGAAGACATATTTGGTGACGAGATTGTGGACACGCCAAGTCCGAACAACGATTGTGCATGTAGTAGTAAGATGTACTGACACTGCAGGAAGGTGAGAACTGTGAGACTTGGGGTAGCTACAAAAGGGAGAAGTTTAGACGTGGGACACCGACTGCGTCAGGTAGCTCGACCTTCTCAACAAGAGCAAACGATCCATCGTTTTCATTTCACGCTTCGTTGTCTTCTGAGTGTTGATGAAATTCGGCTTCCTCGGCCTAGATGCCGCCTTGATCCACGCCGTGTATCGCCTCCATTTGTCAACGTTTCCTCAGCATTCGGAAGTAAGTATTCAATCCTACACGCGGTGGATGTTTTGCAGATCGTTGAATCCACCCAGACTAACGTCCAATCGCCGCAGAAGACAACACAAACGCAGAAGCTACTGAAACACTCGCTTGATTATTAATGTATTCTGCGTGAATGTTTTGTTAAATGTCTGTATAGCGATCATGGGCGCTTTTGATACTCTTCGTCTTGCTAAGTTAGGGCGTCCTATCGCGAGGTCGCGCAGTTACAATTGTTCTGCGCTGAACTTACTCTAGATCTACTAGTACGTCGAGTCGGGACTTGAGATAGTCAACGAACCAGTAGCCCTGTGCGATCTATAGGAGCCTTAGCCTAGAACTGGAAAACGTGAGTCCATAATATTGCATGTTTAACCTGTGATTTCGGCTGACATTTCTGTCGCTCTACAAGTATTCTATCACCTAGCATACCAGAACAATTTACACATGGGACCACGTCTTTATATTAGCCGCACATTATTGTTGGCGGTTGCGATGTTGTGAGTCGCAGATGCCGCAGTAAAAGACACGACCGGAGCCGTCCCAGGAGGATGTTCTTGGCTTTAGATTCGTTTATCTTGTACCTTATTGGTTGTTCTATATAAAACATCCCTACTGCACCTTGATTTCGAAGCGATTTGCCGGTCTCTAGGATCTAGATGCCCTTGTCGATGATCCGCGCTTCAAGAGTGACAAGGGTGCTTGGACAGCAGGGAGATCAGGCGGGCTGGGGTAGACGGCAGGATATCGGGATGATAGGAATAGCTCGTTTCATTCTTTTAGGGCGGAGACTGAGGGCAAGAGATGTTAGGTATGTTGCTTATGGAAGATCGATAGGCAAAGACCAACCTAGGGGAAAAATATTTTTTTTTGGCTTAGCAGCGAAATATTTAAAAGACGGATGACCTGAGGGTTCAATCTGAAGCCAACCTATATTTGTGGTCATGGAGGAGGCCAAGGCTGCGTCGGAAATCTCGTCATTTCATCTCAGCATGTGCTATCGCGTGCGGTTATGACTGGCCGCCCTAGATCGGAATATTAGACTTTGTTAAACAGCCGGCAAGGGTGAAGAGCGACAGCGAATTATCATGAAGAACTCGCCCAGGTGAACGTCGTATGCTCTTGGAGATTAGTGACTGTGGCGTGTTATCCTCGAGGCTGGTACTCTTTAACAGACGCAGGTAAAAATTTGCAAACTGGTGCGTAGTGAACTTCAGCAACGAGCTCGTTGAATAATGATGGCGATTTATACATAATGAACATGGACCCGTTGAGGATCTTGCAATAGCTCACTCACCCCAAGCAAGTTTTGGCAAACTCTTGCTAACTCTGAGACTCAAAAGTAACAGACATCCACTCCCGGGACCCTATAATACTTTAAAAACATTTATACAGCAGAGGAACAGTCGAGAAAAGTTATTCTAGCTACTACTTACTGGTGTCCACAGATACAAAAGTAAAGTTGAGGAAGGAACGCATGATCGAGTGTCCCTTCCTGCATGCATTCAGCAAAAGAGAAATGCGCCGAGGGGGAATCGAACCCCCGGCTCCCCGACGCTGCTTGATGGCAACGGAGAATTTTACCACTAAACCATCGGCGCTGGCTCTGAAACCAGATAATGGTGTTTGAATATCGCGCATCGTGATGGAGTTGTGGATCATGCCTGTCGTGGGGCTAGATGATCACGGGGCTTTCAGACCACGAACAAACTTCTGGGATCTGTTTTGGGGGAAAAGAAAACTCAACTACAACTGGACGCGATTGCTATTGTGGAGAAAGGTTGTGTTCGCAGCCTCATGTAGCATGTTGAGCGTTAGTCGAAGATGGATTGCAGCAATTATTGCGTAAGGTAGGGAGTGATACCACCCGAGTTTCAGAGATAATCAGTGTCCTTCGAACACAAAGGATAACTATGCAAGACTAACGCCTATGTAATGCCATGAACTACTGAATACCCAACCCAGTTATGCCGACTCTCCCATGCTCTGGATCATATCCACCGTTCCGTTCGCAACTCCTACGAACCCGTTCGCTACCTTCTTCTCCACCTGAACTCGGTCCTCAGGCTTGCCCCAACCACCACCGCCGGGCGACATGACCACGATCCTATCACCAGCATCCATCATGGCAGTGTTCTTACCACCAAGGTTCACCACCCTCCCGTTCTTCTTGATCCACACGTTACGTCCCCTCTGGCCATCATCTCCCCCGTTCAGACCATAAGGCGCGAACGATCTCCTCTCGCTCAAAATTGAGACCTTGATCGGGATGCCAAACTCGATGTCCCTGATGATCCCGTCACCACCGGGATGAGCTCCCTTACCGCCACTGCCCCTCCTCAGACAGAACTGACGAAGGATGACGGGGTACCGCCTCTCCAACGACTCGGGATCCGTGATCCTCGTGTTGGTCATATTGGTATGCACACCACTAACACCATCCCACGTCGGACCGCCGCCCGCACCGCCGCAGATAGTCTCGTAGTACCCGAACCCGGTCTCGGGGTCATCGGTGCCGAAGGTCAGGTTGTTCATGCATCCTTGACTGGCAGCGGCCGCCCTAAAATCCTTGAAGATGACGTCGACGACACGCTGCGAAGTCAACACGTTGCCAGCGCCCACGGCAGCATGCTCCGTCAGCCGCAGGAGCGACGCTTCAGGAACCCTCGCGTCGATGGGCCGGATGGCACCCTGGTTGAGAGGGATCTCGGCGTCGAGCATGCAGCGCGGGGCAAAGATGATGGACGAGTTGCAGATGGCCATGGGCGGGTTCCAGTTTCCGTAGGCTTCGGGTTCGGTACCGTCGAAGTCGAAGGTGGCGCCACCGGTGGAACGGGTCGATGGTGACCTTGAGCTGGATCGGGGTGCCGTCGTCCATGTAGTCGACGGCTTGGAGAGGCTTGCCGTCAGTGCGCTTGTAGATCGTCTTGAGCATGTCGCGGACGGCGCGTTCTGCTGCGCTGCAGATCTCTTCCACTGCTTGGTGTCAGTGGCCCGTCTCATGCTTGAGAGGGGTTGAAAGGGGGTTTGGGCTTACTGTAGAATTGGACGACGTCGGTCGATCCCGTAGTCGTCGATCAGGGAGTGGATGAGCTGGCTTCCGCGGTGGTTCGCTGCGGCCTGGGCCTTGATGTCGGAGATGTTGTCGGGGAGGCATCTTGTTCCTTGGCATCCCGGAGAGTGCGAAGGTGCCATGAGAAGGTCGGTGAGCTCCTTCTCCTTGAAGACGCCGCCTTCGACGACTTTGAAGGCCTTGATTACGGCCCCCTCTTCCCAGAGCTCCTTGGAGTTTGGAGGCATGGAGCCGGGAAGGATGCCGCCAACCTAGGTGTGGTCAGTCATTACAGGGATAAGCGGCAAAAAAAAGGAGACTTACATCAGCATGGTGACCTCTTGAAGCAAGGAGTACTTGTGCACCAGGACGCGAGAGATGCCGAGCGTCTTTGCGATGTCGCATACATGCTGACCGCCAGCGCCGCCGAAGGAAGCAAGGTTATGGAGGCCAGCATCGTAGCCCTTTGCTTCCGTGAGGGTGCGAATGGGTCGGTACATGGACTCGTTGGTGACGTCGAGGAAGCTGGGGTCCATCAGTAAAGACCATCGCCTCGAAAATCGGGGGATTGCGAGTACTCACCCTGCGGCAACTTCCTCCACGCTGAGGTTGGTGTCCTCGTCCCTGTTGATGCTGATCGTGAGGTCTTCGAAAAGGCGCCTGCTGGCGTCCACGTCAAATGGCAGATCTTCATTGGGGCCGAAGATCTTGGGGAAGAGCTCGAGGCGAGGACGGCCGAGAACGAGGTTTGCGTCTGTGACTGTCAAAGGACCGCCCTTTCGATAGCATGCAGGGCCAGGATGAGCCGATGCACTCTCAGGGCCGACCGAGAACATGCCGCTTTGCCAGCTCAGAATGCTGCCACCGCCTGCGGCGACGGTATTGATGTCCAGTTGAGGGGTTTGGACCATGACTCCCGCGGTTGTTGTTTCGAATACTTGTTCAAGCTCGCCGGCGTATCTGTCGTAGTTCTGTTAGAGCCCTGCGAAATCAGATGTCACAAAGTGCGACTTGCCTGGAGACGTCGGTGCTAGTACCGCCCATGTCCAATCCAATTACCGGCGTCTTATCAGCATCATCATAGCATGTCCTCGCGTAACCGACAACACCGCCAGCAGGACCAGACAGAATCGCTCTCAAGCCCGATAGACCCGAGAATCCAAACAGGCCACCGTCGCTCTGCATGAACTCACACCGACACCGCTCGTGCCGAGGTCCTCGAATCCAGCCTCGAAGCCGGCCATGTACCGCGTACGCATCCGCAGTCGAGGAGTTGCCGCGCGGAACGATCTTGACGACGGGTGATAGCTCGGCACTGGGGGAAATGTGGGTGAAGCCAATGTCGGCTGCGAGCTGTGCTGTGGCGGCTTCGTGGTCGCGGAAGGTGTAGCTGTGCATGAGACAGACGGCGATGGAACGGTAGCCTTCGTCGTAAGCTTCTTGGAGGGTTTTTCTGGAGGCTTCGAGATCTAATTGAACGGTTAGAGTGAGTCACGATGAAGTTGGGACGGCGATGAGAAGCATACCTAGGGGCTCTAATACTCGGACAGCCTCCCCAGTGACACCGGTAAATAGTGCGGGGTCTGAAGCGACATCGATGTGTTCGGGCTTGTTGCTTTCTGACCAAGCCTCCAGTGTCACTCTCTCTGGAATCCTGATGACTTTGGAGTGGAGGACGTCGGGTTTTCGGATTGCAAGATCGAACAATTTCGGTCTTGATTGGTTGCCGATATGAAGCAAGTCCTATGTTATAGCATTAGCTCCTCGGTCATGAGACCGCTAGGCACATCTTCTCACCTTCAGGCCCTTGGTCACGGCAAAAACTGTCCTTTCTCCTTTCCTCTCGAGGAGTGCATTTGTGGCAACCGTCGTTCCCATCTTGATGGACTCTGCGTCGCGTCAGTGGTATGTCGACATCACTAGGCAGTAAGGATCACCTACCGACGCCCCTTAACGAGATCTTCTTCCCCTTCGGATATTCCTTCCCCGTCGCCTTCTCGAGTACTCTTCTGATTGCTTCGACCGGGGCATCGGGATAATTGCTGGGGTCGACGGATAGCAGCTTGACGAGGATGTCATCTTGACCGGCCACAGATGCGACACACTGAACAA
Organism: Colletotrichum neosansevieriae; assembly: GCA_036785495.1. Taxonomy (NCBI): domain Eukaryota; kingdom Fungi; phylum Ascomycota; class Sordariomycetes; order Glomerellales; family Glomerellaceae; genus Colletotrichum; species Colletotrichum neosansevieriae. The sequence continues at coordinate 23,199 of JAVHLV010000174.1, read as the reverse complement.
TCAGCTGCACTAGGAGTACTCACGTCGGTGAAAGTACCACCTCGGTCAATGGATATCCTGATACCCTCAACCGGACCTGGAAGCGAACCCATCTTGATCTAATTGCGATACTCTGGTGTGATAGTTCGTGTATTAGAGCGAGAGGCGACGCGACGCGATGCGGCGTGAGGTTGGGTGGGTTCGAGCGGGTGCAAATGAGACGAAATTGAGGCTATCAGGACAAGACCAAAACCTTCGCTGAGGATATCACAATGATTATACCAACGACGTCAAGTGACGTGCGGTATCTCAATCGCCTGAAGAGGCAACCTTCCGAACATGGCTGGCAGATCGACCTCGGAGCTCCATCGGTAGGCTCTTCGGAGGCCATGGACTTCTCCCCGAGAATGTGCGCTCCGCCGGGCCATCTCAGTGGAAGGCAAGGAGGGAGTGGAGGCGGAGTTGGTGAGCTCCTCACGCTGCAGCAGATTTACTGAAGTAAAAGCACCGATAAGATAGATACCTACTAAGATGACCGCCGGAAAAGTTACCCATCCAAGACCCTGAACGCCAGTGCGGGTGGCGGGGTTGCCGCAGTGGCTTATCAGCCTCGGGAGGGGTGTCCGAAGAGACGCTGCACGGATAGGCACCTTATGTCGGCATCAACCTGGCCAGGGAATCACTGCATTTCAATTGTAACGACGTTTTATGGACGATTCGGACAATTTTGGCAGAAGATTGGCCGAGAGAATTGTAAAGTGTAATTCAATTCTTGAGCGACTATGATGCTTTTTTTTGACGCTGCGAACAGTGTCGTCGAGCGCCTTTGCGAAGTATTCAACGTTCTTCTCATTGAGTTCTGCAATTGAAATCCGTGATGTGTCGGCCACGTAAACGTGGTACTTCTCTGTGAACAGCATGTCAAAACCCAAACTGGACGTCGAAAATTGGGAGACACTCACCTTCAAGATGTTGCACTTGGGTTTTGCTGATACCCGTGTACCCAAACATGCCGCTCTGCTTTACGATATGCGACCAGTCGCCTGGTGTCTGCAGCCGGACCAACTCATCGTAAACCTTTTGCCTCATAGCCCGGATGCGACCGGACATGGTGAGCAGGTCCTTGGCCCACTGCTCTCTGATCGAAGGGGTGCCCAGAACCGCGGCGGCGATGCGGGCGCCGTACGCGGGAGGGTTGGACACCGTCGCCCGCTGCACGTTTTCCAGGATCGAGTTCACGGTACGGGCGTGGTCTGCGGAGCCGGTGACGAAGGTCGTCGCGCCCACACACTCACCGTACAGGCCCATGTTCTTGGCAAACGACAAGCAGACCGGCAAGGAGAGGCGCGCCGGTTCCCGAGAGAGACTGGCATGAAGCGACCTGTCGCGCTATTAGAGAATGCCTGATGCGCCGTGTAAGTGGTGACCAGCCTACCCTGTTCTCCGCGAAAGCCTTGGTCGAACCGAACAACAATTCGACAGCTTCATCGCGAAACGGCTTCAGTCCTGCGATGGGGAGGTACTCGTGCCCGACTTCCCGAAGCGACCCTTCCGCCAATCTCACTGAGGGCAAAATCCAGGGCTGGCCATTCTCGTCGCGATATGTGCCCTGTCCCAGGTTGACCTTGTTGGGGTTAGTAGACTTAGGCGTAAGCCGGTCAGAGGGCCGGCACCGGCGATACGCCATTTCGGATGGAGGTGCCCGCGGGGTCGTTGTCCACTTCGATGGAGTGAATCGTGATATGGTATTATCAAAAGCTCCAAGGGCGGAAGGACAACGAGTCCGAATTCTACTCGACCAAGTAGTCTAGGTGGGAAATAAGAGTAGCAAGCGTGTCTGCACTACGTGCCTTAGTTTCGTGACTGTCCAGGTCCGTAACCCATAATTACCTAGGTTCAGTGTATCGAAAATGGCACCTCGCTGTCCTCCTCGTGGTATCTACGCCCCCGCCGTGGCATTCTTCCATTAAGACGAGAGAGCCTTGACATCGAAGCTCTCAAAACCCATGTCGAACGACTGTCAAAGTCGGGCGTCGTCGGGCTCGTCATCCAAGGCTCCAACGGCGAGGCGCCGCACCTTCTCCACTCGGAGAGGCAGCGGGTCATCACCACGGCGGCACGGCCGGTCCGACGCCGTCATCATTCCGGCAGCGGAGCGCAGAGCACGCGGGAAACGATACAGCTGTGCAGCAAGGCCAAGGAGTCCGGTGCGGATTACGCGCTTGTCCTGGCGCCCTGTCGGAAGCCCTGCCGTCACGCAAGATTCCTGCCTGCTTCACACCCAAGGTGCATGTCAAGCTCCTGGAGCTGTACGACGAAGGCAAGCTCAAGGAAGCGCAAGAGCTGCAGACCAAACTGAGCCAGGGAGATTGGGTACTGGTTCAGCTGGGCGTTGCCGGACTCAAGGCCGCATTGGACAGGTATCTGGTGGGTGGACTTGGAGAGAGTTCACTGTAAGCCATATTTAGAGGGTAGGAAATCGAGTTTCTTGGAACACTTCTTGCCAACCGGGACCAGATGTGGGACTTTTGCTGCCAATCCCGACACTGGAGTCCGCCAGTCCGGCCCCACACTTTCCCGAGTTAATGTTAGTAACATGGCGTTCGACCCTCCCGGCTTCGGCGTCGACGGCTCCATAAGGCTCTTTCCTAACTTCAGCCCCAGAAGCCACATGTCTTGGTGCAGATCTCATCTCAATCCGTTCTTTTGCTCAGACAAGACATCAATCGAGACCGACGCCCGGCTGAGGCGCGCTAAAGTGCTTTAAGCTTACTGGGCCATTCAAGACGGCCGCTTCCCCGCTCCCTGTCAAAGTGGCATGTGAGCTGTTTGGTGTAAGCCCATTGGGCACGATCGACCAGGGTTAGGGTTGGCTGAGGGTGTCAACACAGGGGGCCCGAAGCAGAGGGAGTTAGTCTTGCGTTTCCAGCCTCCCTGCTCTGCCGCCTTCTTCCTTCCTACTATCTAGGTTCAACACGATCTCAAACGACTTGTGAACGCCCAATTGTCTACAGGACAGTTTATGTCGAGCAAAAGACGCCGCCACGGCGTCTTCCCCGCCTGATCGGCACTGGCGCATGCACAACGGCCAAGACAGAGCCTGTTGCGGCAGCTGAAGCCGAATGCGGCCAAAGCCTTATGGCTGCATGTGATGAGCTCCTTATTGGTTGGAGCTAGCAAAGAGGACTGATAACGAAGCTGCGAGGTCTATCGCGTCATGTTTCCACTCCGCACCTCCATTTGCTGACTTTCCCTCCCACCCCTTTGACCGTCCATTTGTTCCTCCTCCGGTTCGTCACCACGCTTCTCTTCCGCCTTATCATACTATCTCACTTGGGTTCCGACGTCGATTGCTTATTTGACCCTGGCCCGTCGATCATCTGCCACGTTCTCCACCCCTCCATCTGCAAACACTTTAGACTGTCGATGCAGCTGCTGTACCAAGTTGGTTGGAACCATCCATTCGCCATCCAGAGGACTCTGTCAGAGTCGCATCTTCCTTCGATGTCGTTCACCGAGTCTGAAGTGTACCGTGACTCAGGCGATTGCCTTGGCTTACAGGCACGTCATTGTATCACCTACCTTACTGCTCGCAAGACATCTCAATGGCACTTTTGAGTGAGCAGGCAAGGAGAATGTCTCTTTTGGGAATGTCAGACTAGTAGACCCCCGAGCTAGCCTGCCGCCGCAAATCTACACGCAATTCCGTTGCTTTGTTCACCGGTGGTCCACTCGAGCTGTCCTGGGTAACGACCTTTTATCTTTTATACAGTCCGCTGCCCTCCCACCTCCGCTGTCACACGCCGTGTCTTCCTGTCTTCAGCGCCCGTGTATAAGCAATTGAATGCTCTTCTACCACGTCTTCCTTTGATCGCGAGTCTCCGCGATCATCACAACTGCACTCCCAAGATGTTTGCCTTATCTGTTGCCGTGTTCATCTCCGCCCTTCTCACTGCAACAACGGCCCAGTCTGCGTCGGGACCTACAGTATGGGCTTCGGTCGCAATGATCATGCACGGCGAGCGCACGCCTTTGCTATCCCAGCTCGCCGACGTCTTGACTCCTCGCGGAGCGCAACAGCTCTATGCCCAGGGCAACGCTTTCAGGACGCGCTACTTGTCTGGTATTACCCCGACCAACACATCTGAGAGCCGTGTGTCGTCTCGCGCTCCTATTCGAGGCATCACCGCCAATGTCGTTGACCACCAGCAACTTCATATCCTCTCGATCCCTGATCCGCACATCGCCGCCGGTGCCACCGCATTCATGCAAGCGCTCTACCCGCCGATTCCAAGGGCTTTCGCGGCAGATACTGGCGGATCGAACATCTCTTACTCAACCACTGCCGAGAATTTCACGCAGTACCCATTAGAAGGTTACCAATACCCAATCATTCAGACGACCGGCATCCTCGACCAAAGGTCAATTGAGTAAGTACAACAATGAGCCTTGCCATTCCAAAGGCTAATGAGACCGTCGATTTCAGTCTCCGGGGCAATACCGAGTGTACGCGATGGCAGATTTCGACCCAGGTAGACATGATGAACGAGCTAGATATGATCAAAAACTACACGTCTACTCACGCGAAGTACCAATCGCTTTTCAGCACACCACCACTCAACGATGGCGTCGTGTCCTTGTCCAACGCGAACTTTTGGGACGCTTATAATATCTGGGACTACATTCGCTACCGCTACAGACACGAGCAGGCAATCCACGATGCCATGGCAGACACTTACAACAAAGACAGCCAGTTCCTTCAGTTGTATACCAGAAATCAACAGCTGGCTCTCTACTCCGATCAAAAAGCGTCTGGCCTCGAAAAGGGCGACATGATCCGGACGATCGCCGGCAGGACGTTTGCGCGCAAAGCCATAGACGTCCTCGAGGCCAATGGCGACCATGTCGGCTCCTCTCACAAGCTGACGCTGCTGTTCAGCTCCCAAGAACCCTTCATGTCTTTCTTCTCCCTGGCCCAGCTACAACGAAGCGACGTGCCGACGGCCAGTCCTTTCTGGAACGTTCCCGAGCCCGGTGCCGCCATGGTCTTCGAACTCGTCGGTGACGAGCCCGGAAGGCCCGACGCCTACCCGAAGGAGGAAAACCTGTACGTCCGATTCCTGTATCGCAAGAACTCGGAGCCCGATACACCGTTCGAGGAGTATACCCTCTTCGGCTCACCTTCCGCCGAGCCGCGCATGACGTTGAGCTACTTCAAGCAGGAAATGCTCAAGTTCGGCATCGACGTGGCCACCTGGTGCGGCACATGCGCCTCTTCACAGCCCTTCTGCAGTCCACAGAGGACCAGCCAGCAAACCACGACCGCGGAGGCGATCCGTTCGGCCGTGAAAAGACCGATCGTCGCGGGCATCATCGGCGCAGCCATCATCCTCGCCGCTCTCGGACTAATCGTCGCGGCGGCCGTTTTGGGCGGCTTCCGGATCCGGCGCGTTCGCAAGGACGACAACAAAGAAGATGGCAGAGCTGCCGGGCTGGGGGGTTTCAAAGCGGCCGAGAAGATGGCCAGTGACCCTGACTTGACAGTTTCCAAACGCGGCGTGCACCACGAGAGACAGGGAAGCTGGGAGTTGAGGGAAGGCCGCGATGTCATTACTGGCCAGGCGGGGCTAGTTCTAGACAAGGACTCGGCGAGCTCGAAGGCAAAGAAGGTGGATGATGATGATGCAGAGAGTGATATCGGGGCGTCTCCGGTGGTTCCTAGGGAGAGCGTTTGAGAACCCCCCGAGAAGGTTTGAATCTGGACTTAGACCTTCTGGTTTTCATTCATGATACCCTTGGATCCTTTTCAGAACTTTGACTCGTTCAGGCTTGCAGGGGAAACTTACCTGTATCTAACCGATGAGACATAGCACACATTTTGTGAAGCAAATGCGACTCAAAGTGACGGGATTCATTCGGGAACAGCATGCACGGGTGGGCTGTTGTCTCAAAGTTAGGAATAGAGTACTTTCCGACTCAATTTCGACAACAATTATATCCCGGGAATGAAATAGATTCTATGGAAACAACTGCCTGTCTCTACGTGACTCTTTCACTATTGGGCAACCTTCAACCGGCATTACACCGCCTCGGTTCTATCGACCGGGCTTCCGGGACTGCAAACGACGGTGAAGTTATGCCAATCTCTCGTCCAGTCCACATCCAGCCCTTCAACAGCCTCATACCGCTGAAGCATTCTCACAAGAACGTACCCGACCTCGGTCAGCGCAAGCTGCTGGCCGATGCAAATCCTCGGCCCACCGTTGAACGGCGCAAAGCGCCACGCTGCGCTCACGGCTCCCCTCTTTCCCCCCCATCTCGTCGGCATCGTCGCCCCAAAGGTCTTTCCGACGATGCAGCACATGGGTGCTGAAGTTCACCTCCGTTCCCGCAGGCACGAAGACCGGAGACGCGCCGTCCGGGCCGCCGCCCGAGGGCAAAGTCGTGTCTTTCAACGCGCGTCGCGAATTGAAGGGGACGACCGAATGCAGGCGAAAGAGTCTCGGAGAGGCCGTGTTGGAGATATGCGCACTGCTTTCAGACTCGCAAACGTCACCGTCTCCGCGGGGTCCCGGGAACACGTCCCAAAGGTGGACAGCACCTCGGCGCGCAGCTTGGAGAAGACGCGGGGGGGAGCGGAGGAGGCAGTACCACGTCCAACTCATCAGGCTCGCCGTGGTGTCCCGGCCGGCCGCGAGGAGCCCGAGGACCTGTTCGCGGACTTGGACGTCGTCGCCGTCGCAGCGCTCGCGGAGGACGGTGAGGAAGTCGTACCGCGCCACCGAGTCTCCTCGCTTCTGCGCGTCGTCCGAGGCTGCGATGGCGTCGTCGACGAAGGAGTGAAGGGTCCGTACGCACTCTTGGGGTTCTCTGCTCCCGTAAGCCCAGTAGAAGCCACGCAGGCGCATCCGGATTCCGAGGAAGTGAAGCATACGCTCGAAGGACGCTCGAAGGCATGGTTGAATGCTGCGCCGATGTGAGAGTGGTCGTCGCGGAGGCGGGCCTCCAAAGCCGAAGTGCTCTGTCCCAGGAACAGCTCTGTGGCAGAGTCGAGAGTCACGGAAGGGAGGAGATTGGCGAGGCTCACGGGGCACGTCCAGCCATCCGAAGACGTAGCCTCCTGCCGCTCGATGCAGAGGAAGAGATTCTGCACGTGCTGTTCGAGAAGGTCGAGACGGGAGACATTGTCGCGGCTGAAAAGCGGCCGCATCATCTCTCTCGCGGAACGCCACGCCGTGCCGTCGGCGGCGAAGATGCTCCGGCCCAGCACCGTCTTGAGATTCGTGGTCCGGGCGAGACCCATGCCGAAGTCGTTGAACTGGGTGGCGAGGATCGCTTAGACATTCTTGGGGTCGGCGGTGACGAGGTTAGATGTGCCGAGGACCGAGATGCGCCAAGGTGTAGGTGTCGAGAGCGGCGAAGCGTGCGGCGACGTGGTGGCATGCGCTGCTCGCGGTCTGCGCGGAGAGAGGCGAGGACTGTGTCGATGCCGAGAGGCAGACGGGCCGGTTCGAGAGGCGGTGGTTTGCAGGAGAGGCTTTCGAGCTTTGCGGACGATGCTGATGTTGCGAAATATGTTCTTCAGCAGGACGAGAGCTGTGAGGATGATGGGAAGGAGAAGGTAGGGTGAGGCTTGAGAGAACTCGGAGGAGAGTGAGAACACTGTCTCAACTAGGTGATTTGGTGGCGCCATCATTGAGCATTCCGATAACGAATTATCTGTTACGACAGTGTTCTAGTTGTGATCTCGAGACTTCTCGGGGAGATCACCAACTCATCACCGGGCTCAGACAACATCGACATCGTGACTCTCGGTGAGCTCCGAGCTTTCATAGGGTCTTCCCACAACCCTCTATAGAGCTACCTATTGGTCAACGGACCTACGTCACTGCCACTCCGGGGGTCCCAGAAACCTGTTATCAATCGAGCTTGGCATGGGCTAAAGAGCTTCGGGTTCACATGGGGCAAGGGGGGCCATCGAAGGATGCTCCATCGGTTCCATCCCGACGCGGGGGGGTACGGGTCGATGCCTTGGGATGGGCACCACTGTCGGTCCCGTCCATGACTTGGGAGACCGCGTTGCTGGGAAGTGGCAGGCTCAGGGTCTGGGTTCGGGAGATACGACCCCCTGGACTGGGACCCTGACTCGGGTCTTGATGGAAGTCGTGAGGGACCCAGTCATTACCCATCGATTTGAAGGTCCAGGGTTGGTCGATCTTTATTACACCGAAATCAAGACGCGGCGTGCGGGCGGTCACAGCATGGGTAATGGAGTGTTCGTCTCGAAGGTTCTGCATGGCGTCAGACGAAACGGTCTGTAGGGCGTGACTCGGACGGTTCGCGACGATGTCTGTTTAGTTTTCGGGACTTGTGGTCAAAGAATTGACTTTCTGCGTCCCGTTGCTTGTCAAGAAAAGGCAAAACAACGTCCTATCTAAGATAACAGAATAGCATCGCCCGTTTTTGAGTCCTGGTGTATGATCCAGCGTAACTGTCAGAGCGAGCAGCACTGCTGAGAGAGCTTGGTGCAGACATTTGAGAACATTGAATTCTAGTCCAGATCCTTCTCTGGGGCGTAGTTTGATCATCAACGGCACATTCTCCCACATAATGTATGTTCCTTGCGGTGTCCACCAGTCGTCGTGGGGTCGTTGATTTCGATATCGAAGTACCACATCATCTTCGCATAGGTGAGACTCATCTCCGCATGTCGGGGATAAGTGAGGAGTGGCTTACGGCTTTCAGGCGCCTCTCCTGGTTTCCGTCACCAACGTCTTGTGTCCATTGAGCTTTGCATGCGCAATGCCGCGACCGTCCAGCGCCTTGGGGAACTCGGGACTACGCTGGCCGTAGATCTCGTTCCATGTCGCGGATGATGTATAAGAAAGCTCATCGGGCGCGATACGCACTACGGACCGTACTGCTCATGCAGCTCGCACGTGATACGACCTTGCATGTTGACGTAGTTTCATGGTAGACGGGAGACGGCCCACTGCCCAGAGCTTCGGGTCGGGGTAGCGTGGCAACGGACTGAGGTAGAGGTAATAAAATGATCTGGAGACAACGTAGAATAGTACCTGTGAAATGGATGACGTTAGTTGAGATATGATGCGGCGACGGCATTTAGACCTACAAGACCAACAAAACCGAGGAGCAAATCGCCGAGCTTGGAACTGTCCCGAGGTCTCTGACCCAGTCATGGTGAGGAAGAGCACTGGCGGCACTCAATTGACTGCTGACGAAGAATCAAGATCAAGATCGAAAGCCTCAAGAACCTTCACGGCAGAAACACTCTCGCAGAGAGACACTCATTTCGTGCGAATCAGTGGTAGCGGCCTTTATTATACAGGATGTATTTCTCCCACTTGTTCTGGCACTATTGACCATCTAGATAAAAGCCTTTAGGGCGCTATCTTGCCTAAGTCGAGGTGGATTGCGAAGCCGAGTTCAACTTACTTTCTTGGGATTATTGGGGCAACTGTAAGTATAAATGTCTTCACACAAAACCTTTTTGTAAGATCAATGAACACCAACGATGACTTTGCACTTCGAAGTCAACCTTTTACATTGTGTTTTGTTTAATGAGACACATCAATAGAAAGACAGAGCTTGGAGGACTGGCTCTCGAATTCGTGCCGTGGATTGCGCGGAGGAAACCGAGAGATTGTTCGCCCCCACGCTATCCAGTACTCCCTCCAGACTCAGAGTTCAAGACACATTCTTCCAGCACTTTTCGATCAAGACCGTAGAGCATGAGCAGTACGCCCTGTGCAAGGATCGGGACTATCTTCGACAAATATTCTGCCAATGACGTGACGAAAGCGCCGCACGTTTATCGAGACCCGCAGATTGATTGCGAAGATGATCTGATGGGAGAAACCCGATAACGAGTTCCTATCAAAAGATTCACGCATGTAACCCTGAACTCGCGGCTCGTTGCCCGGATGCCCCTGACTGCCACATCATGACACCCTGAGAGCCGAACAGGGGCCGCAGAAGAGAAGCTTGTTTTCCCCGGAATCCTTGCAATGCCCCATTGCAGGGTGCACGAGTCAATGCTTGTTCTGCAAACAAGCTCGCCAACCCCATGCTTGGCTTTCGTAGTCCCCGACGCCCCTCAAAAGGATCAGCAAGCTTATTGGCTTGGTTCAGTACCACGTGCGATCCGAGATCTTCATAGGAGTACGGGACCGTTCATGCTAAAACTTTTGGAAGCTCTCGGCGTTTGCGACCCGCCTCAACAGGGTCCAAGGGCCCTTGTTCTCCGGACTGGGGACGTTTGCCGGTGGAGTCCATCGAAGACACCTAGCTCAGGGGAGCTTCTGAAGGTTCACGATAGCTACGACTGAAAGCGTGGGTGGGAGACTTCCTGGGGATTAGGCATGTGATGTCGGTAGACATGTGATGTCGCCGAAGTCGGTTTTGAGGCAAGTTCGCGGTAGGTCGAACAGCAACCGTCTCGCGATAGATTCATCATCACCTTGACACGTCGTACTGGACAGGGAAGCGCTCAAGATGACTACCGCAGCAGACCGAGACAGTATTGAGCAGGAGCTTCACCCTAAGCTATCTGCGGAAGCCGTTCTTCACTTCCCAGGCTCAGAAGGCTTCGATAAAGCAAATTTGCGATTCACCGAATATGAGCGTCCGGTGAGCCTCTCGTTGTCCGGTTGCATCAGTGTAGCTAGAAATCTAACGTCTAAACACACAGACTTACCTTGTTTCTATCTCTGCCGGCTGCGATGACGACGTCGTTCAGATGGTGAAGTACGCAAAGGAAAAGGGTGTACCGTTCTCCCCACGTTCGGCACACCATGCCGTCACGAGTACGATGCGGCATCTCAGAAACGGCATTCTCATCGATATGCGCTCGTTGAACAAACTCAACTTCGACGCCGACAAGAGACAAGTTACGGCAGGAGGTGGTGTCATTACTGATGATTTTGTCAAATTCCTTCAATCCGTGGGAATGGAAGTCAGTGAGTACATGTAGTCTCGTTGACATTTGAGTTCAGCCTCTCCAAGACTGACGATTTTCAGATGTTGGGACTTGTCCAACAACGGGAATCATGGGCGTGGCTTTCGGGGCTGGACTCGGCCGACTTCAAGGCAAGTACGGCTTCTTGCATGACAAAATGGTGTCTTGCAAGTTGCTTCTCGCAGACGGCAGCGTCAAGCTGGTATCGGAAGAGTCCAACAGGGACCTGTTCTGGGCCATCCGTGGCGCGGGACACAACTTTGGCATTGCTCTTGAAGCGACCTTCAGCGTCTATCCGCAGGCGGACAACGGTATTCACTACATTTGGAACATGGAGTATACCTTGGATCAATGCGACGATGTCTTCGAGACACTGAACAGCGTTCACGAAAGCATGCCCGCTGACTTGGCTATTTTTGTGCTTTGGCTCCGACAATCTGCGGAAGGAAGAAAGGTGCGCATTCATCCGTTGTAAGCTTTAGAGTCCAGTCTTACTGACTTGTGACACTGTAGCACCATATTCTCGTTAATCTCGTCTGGTCCGGGAGCGAACCTCGAGGCAGACCCGTGGATTGCGCGCTTCGAAAAGCTCAACCCGATTTGAACAGCGGGAAAGCCACGACCACTTGGGCTGAACTTCCATGGACGACGTACAAGGGGCAGAACAAGATTCTCAGCAAACCAGAGGTCTGGTCTCTGGCTCCCAACGAATCAGCTCTTCGAGGCTCCTAATCTACGACTCAACGTTACACCAAAACTCGCCGATCATGGCAGCCACATCCAACGCGGCGGCTTCCAAGCCGAAGGAGATGAAGGTTCTCTCTCTGGGCATGACGCGCACAGGTATGTTTGGGTGCTCTTTGTCCGAGCGACACTCAAGTTTGCTAACGTCTAGCCCAGGTTCCGCCTCGATTACGCAAGCGCTCAAGATTCTTGGCTACGATGGCGTCCATCATGATATCCAAGCCATCTCCTGCGCCCACGAGTGGACATTGATGTCTTCTGCCTGCGACTCACTCTTCCCCTCGCTGCCAACTTACACCGGTGCAACCTTTTCGCGCGAGAACTGGGAGTCACTCTTCGGCAATTACGAAGCCGTGACGGATAGGGGGTCCTTCTTCGCCGTCCAGCTCATTGAGGCCTTCCCGGATGCCAAGGTCATTCTCGTGGAGCGCGACGTCGACAGCTGGTTCTAAAGCATGGACGAGGCGATCTTCGGCACGACGTGGGGCTGGCGCGCAGATCTCATCATCGATTATCTCGGACCCCGATGGGGACTGGCGGGCGGTCAGACGCTGAGAAAGATCATGCTGGGCTTCTACGGAGTTCGCAACGTCAAGCAGATGAGGGAGATCGCCAGGGAGAGATACAAGAGACATTACGCTGAGGTCAGGGCTGCGGTTCCTAAAGAACGACTCCTCGAGTACAAACTCAAGGATGGGTGGAGGCCGTTGTGCGAATTCCTTGGCAAGGAGGTTCCGGTGGGTGTCGAGTTTCCTGTGGCAAACCAGAGGAAGGAGCACGTCGATCGAGTCAGAACGAAGCAGAACAGGTTAATCAAGCTGGCGGTCTTCGTTGGCTTGCGCAAAGTCTTTCCCTGGGTATTTCGCATTGGCGCCATTGCTGCAGGCGTGTATCTGACCAAGCCCAAGTGGGCTTTGGACGGGTACGCAAGTTTCTTGAAAACAATTCAGGCTCACCTAAAGCTTCTGGGGGGATTTTGATGTTTCTTTTGTATCTTAAAATAGTATCTAATCATATGTGCAACGTTTGTCTACTATATGAGCATTATTAATGTCACTCTTGAAGTTGAAGATCCACCACAGATTCGTGTTACCGTCTTCATTATCAATCGAACCTAAAGTCGAGACCGAGATAGACGTTGTTGCATAAGACACTGTTTTGCTCAAGTCATCGTAGTATCCCAATGCCTCCTTTCTTTTGCTTTTTCCGTCAGGCGTAGTATGTCTTGGCGAGGGCATAGAGGACAGTAACTGTGGTGTTAATAGCGATGACATTGCGATTGCTGCAGTACTTTGTGTGTAACTAGACATCATGGGAAAGCACGACTGTTGTGGAGATGTCATCTGTGCTCAAAACGGCAGAAGCAGCAGCTTGACTCTTGAACCATTATCGTAGCTCTTTACGCCTTGGCGGCCATTTACAGTCCATTTTTGCACTTGGGCGTGAGGAGAGATTGGGGAAATGACCGAATCAGAAATGTTTATTCCCAGAATTCAGTACCGGCACTGATGGGCGATGTGGTAAACATTCCGCTAGGTAGGCATGTTAACTCGATATTGGCGGAGTCTTATGCCAACATATCATCTTCAATCAGTCTCGTCTGACTGCCCACAATCGGGAGTCCTCGCCGGGTTACTTTCGCTTGTGTCCTGTGCGCTGGTAACAAGTAAGGGCTTTTGGACGGCGATGCAGGGGCGATGCAGGGAGGTAGCATCAAGATTGAGTTCGCGCCGCAACTCAGACGAAACGGGATCGACTAACACACTTTGCTGTCGCGGTGTAGTTTCCCCCGATAGCAAGCAAGTTCTTGTCAGCAACCTGCGTTGGATTACAACGATGCCGCCCTCCTGCAACAAACCCTATTCGGCAACAAGCTCTCCAGAATCCAAAAATCCATGGCGTCGATCCACGTAACCTTCATCGCTGCAAATAGTTCTTTGAAACCCTCCGAGGCTAACGAGCTATATGAACGGTCTCTCCTGCCCGACCGAGCGTCGCAAAGTCGGCTGGTTACCGTTCTCAGGGTCCTCCCATGACACACCCGAGATCCGCAAGATTGGACGAGCAAGATCAGCTTCGTCGCCCTCTTCCAACCTGCAAGAACAGAGAGTTGAATGGACAAAGACCGACCAAATGAAGAACCATGTCAAGGCGATATCGATGCCTCTTCCGAAGCGCCCGGCCCGGTTGATATTCTTCATCGGCGTGGCCCTTATTACGATATTCTTCTTCTTCCCGGTGTATCCTTCGACAGCGGTTGTTTTATTTTCAAATAATCCTCTCGCTGAGGTCCGCTTTCGCAAAAGCTCCTTTGACTGGGCGACAGTAGAACAACGGCATCCAGTGTCGTCGTTCAAACCCTTGCCTACAGGAAAGCCATTGAAGCTTCCTTCGATCCAATTCGATTTCGGTGTGGCAAATCCCCACCCCGAGGCAGCGAAACGACAAAAGGCTGTCCGAGACGTTTTCATACGAAGCTACGCCAGCTACAAGAAATATGCGTGGGGTCGCGACGAATTGGCGCCCGTGAGCGCGGGGGCTAGAGACACTTTCGGTGGTTGGGCAGCGACCCTCGTGGACTCCCTGGACACCCTCTGGATCATGGGTCTTCATGACGAATTTCGCGAAGCTGCCAGCGTCGCTGTGCGACTCGACCTGGCCAATACGACATCGGCCAGCATCAACCTTTTCGAGACTACGATTCGACATCTCGGCGGACTTCTGAGTGCGTACGAATTGAGCGGAGAATCCGCACTCTTGGATAAGGCGAAAGAGTTTGGAGATATGCTCTACATGGGGTTCGACACTCCAAATCGTCTACCGGGAGTTTTTGTCAACTTCGAAGACGCGAAACAAGGTAGACAGTTGGCCGGAACTCATGACCCGTCGGCCGCTCCGGGTACTCTGTCTATGGAATTTACTCGCTTGTCCCAGCTCACGGGCAATACCAAGTACTTCGATGCGGTCGACCGTGTCACGCGATTTCTCGAACGGACCCAGTTCAAGTCCCGTCTCCCAGGGATGTGGCCGACAATGATCAACTTTCGAGACGAGACCGTGGACGACAACAGCTTCACATTGGGCGCGTCGGCCGGCTCGCTGTACGAATATTTGCCCAAGATGCACGCGCTGTTGGGTGGGAGAGATGCCTCGTATGTAAAGATGTACATGGGAGCAATGGCAATTGCGGAGCAGCACCTGCTGTTCCAGCCGATGACAGCGGATCGCGACGATATTCTATTTGCGGGAGATGCCTACGTCTACCCGGACAAGGTCGACCACGTTTCTGACAGTCAACACTTGGCGTGTTTCGTGGGCGGTATGCTGGGTATTGGTGGAAGGCTATTCTCAGTCGACAACCACGTGGCGCTTGGCGAGCGAGTTGCACGAGGGTGTGCGTGGGCGTACGACGCGTTCCCTTCTGGCGTGATGCCGGAAACATTCGGACTCATACCTTGCGAAAGCAAGAAAACAGACGAATGCATATGGGACGAGGCAAAGTGGAAAAGCGAGGGGGACCAGCGACTGAAGAAGGGGTTCCGCAACGCGCGAGATCCGAGGTACCGCCTGAGACCCGAAGCTATCGAAAGCATCTTCCTGCTGTACCGGATGACGGGTCGTCAAGACTTGCAAGACATTGCCTGGCGCATGTTCGAGTCGATCGTCAGATCTACGCGAACCGAGCATGCGTACTCGGCTATTGCTGATGTGACTGCTGCTCCTGCTCAGACGGCCAAGTTGGACGAAATGGAGGTAAGATATCCCTCAGTTTCTTGAACTTTTTTTATTATTCTATTTTCTTTCTGATTTGATACGTTTGCTGACTGAAAGGCACTTCTGACAGAGCTTTTGGCTTGCTGAGACGTTGAAGTACTTTTACTTGATATTCTCTCCACCCGACCTCATCAGCTTGGACGACTACGTGTTCAACACGGAAGCACATCCGTTCCGGATTCCCAAGTGAATGCTGGATTTGAAGATAGCGTGTCATTCGTGCGAGAGCTCCAAACGGATGGTAATGAAAAGCTCATAGACTGCATACATACATAAAGCCTCAGAAGAGCATATATGAAACATCCACACAAGCTTGGATGGCTCCTCTAAGAACCAATTGGTGTTGAGCTTAGCCACGAATGTGTAAGAAAAGGCCTAATGCATTAGGTTTCAGTCTTTGCACAGGTTCTCGTTCACATTGCATGCCCTTCTCTCATGAACTAGGTTGCATCAATATCCATCTTGAATGCCACACCAAGCCCTTTAATTTATAACATAACAATCTTTCAAACTAACATAAAGTGACTCAAGACGTTGAAGAGACGGGTTTTGGTCTTGATTGCTGTGAAGCATACTAGGTAGCTAAAAGTAGACCGAGGTCGGTAGATATTTTAGGAGCATGCTTGTTATCCTGCGTCCTTAAAGAAATCTACTAGAAATTTCAAGCAACCTGATATACTAAATATCTAAATAGATTAATATATCTATTATAGATTAGATTAAAATAGAAGAAGGAGCGAGAGCTAGTTAAGTAAGTTAACTTATATCTTAATTACTTATTATTTTTACTAGCTATAATAAACTTAAAAGAATAATAATAAGTTACTACCTTAGAGTAGATATATAATTAAAATAAGATAACATATTTAGTTAAGGTCTAACTAAAGAGAGTATTATAGTTAGCTATTTTTCGTATATTTTCTCAACGCCGTCAGACTGATGGCCGCATTTTCTGTAGATTGTCGCTGACGCTGCCTTAGGAACACATTTCTTTTGTCGGTAGGGGAATAATCTACCTTGTGTTAGCTGCGCTACATCGCTTGCCAATAATTATTCACCTGTGGCAGTTTCACTGTGTATCAATGGTCATGGTATCTCGAGTGAATCATGTTTGGAAGACATCTCTATTATAAGTGATTTTGACCACGACGTTAGATGGTCTACCTCGTTTACGCAGTCGCAGACCATCATCAACACGCCTCCGTAGCATTATGATGAATGTGACAAGCGCAGGCACTCTCGCTGCAAGACTTGCCGAATGGTGAACTTACTCACACCTATGCTATGCAGGTCGACTCCTAGTGCCTTTCGCCACCCATTTCAGCCACATGGGGGTAATTACACTTTCTCACACAAATTTATCCCATATCATGTGCTCTACTATGCACAACACACTTTATATAATACCTGGAAAGCTACTGCTGCTATCCACGCTTCCGCGTTTGCAGGTCGACTCTATGAGCGGTTGTCGAATGATCTATTAGCTGGGCAGTCCTCTCCAATTGCAGGGGTATGGCGTCAATTCTGAACATCTTATTGATACGATCTAAGAAATTGCTTGGAACCCCTCACCTGCCCGCAATTGCTACTTCACAGGGATGCGGAGCCGCTCCAACATGGGGGAGGTAGTCATCCCGCAGTCAGCTAAGTGGGCTGCCAGCGTTTCTTTCCACGTCCAACGAAGTAGACCTGGCCCCTGCCGAGTGTCCCCTACTCTGTTTCTCGTCTCATCTCATTGTCGTGGAACGGGAAGCGCCCGTGGCCTGCTTCTCACAACGCTAAGGTGGAAGATTAGGCCCAAAACCATAGCACAAAGCTGCCCGTTGCAGCCGCTGAACTGCTCTTTGCATGGCGCTCTAGGCTTGCTAACTACCCACGGGTACCCATATGGGTAGTACCCAAAACTACCCATGGGTAGTTTGGGTAGGCCTAAACTACTCATAGGTAGTACCCACTTTAACTACCTATAAATAGTTAAGTCTATAGGTAGTACTACTTATAGATTAATACTATATAGTACTACTTATAGAAAAATATATATAATAAATAGGTTTTAGTAAATATAAAGATTTAGGCTTATAAGTAAGATTACTATAAATAATTACTATAACTATATTAGGATACTTATAGTATTATAAGGTATTAACTTAAGAAATTTAACTTTATTTAAGATAGAAGTAAAAATAATAGATATTTATTTACTATTAAATAAAGAGCTTATAACTATTAGTATAGTAGTTTTTCTCTATTTCTATTATATTAACTTAGAAAAGTAGCTTATAGATAAGTGAGGTATTTATTAAAATATAGGAGGTATAAATAAGTAGCTTAGTTAGAATAATTAGCTTAAGAATTTTAGCTATTAAGTGCTAAATAAAGGGAGTAATAGCTTATTTCTAGAGCTTTTTATAATATCCTTATCTTTAGAAATAGCTTAAATACTAGCTATATTATTACTATCTTTCTTAATAATAATAGAGAGGTTTAATATATTATTAAAGATTATAAAATACTTCTTAATATTATTCTTCTCTAAAAGAGAAAAGTAATTAAAAGCCTCTCTAATAATATACTACTACTCCTTAAAGGTATTAGTAATATTAATATTATTAGAAATCTCTTTAAGTATTATCTAAGAGAGCTAAGCCTTATTATATTAATTAATCTTAATAGTAAGAGTATTAAAGATAGTATTAGCTAAGAGGTTAAAGTAATAGTAATAATAGATATAGTAAGTAAGGCTAAATAAGTATTTAAGAGAGATAGATATTAGTTAAATAGATAAGAAGTCTTAAGCTATTTAATAAATACTATAGAATCTTAGATTACTATTTTCTAAGTAAATCTAAAATTACTATATAGTTTTTATAGGATATATAACTAGTTATATTAGCTATAAAACTAATATATTATTAATATTATATACTAGTATTAAAAAAGTTATTATAAATATTTTAAGCTTCTTAAAATATTAATAGCTTTTTCTATAACTAGTTAGTATAATTAATTACTATATTAGATTACTATAAATACCTTTTTCTTTAAACTATATAATAGTAAACTATATAATATATACTATAATCTCTAAGTTATAGCTTAGTTACTAATACTATAGCACTCTATATCTTTATAGTATTACTTAGTATAAACCTTAATAAAGTCTTATTATACTTAAGTTTAAAGTATAATAGAAGAGAGTAAATCCTTAAAAAAGTTTATAAAGTAGAATTATATATTATATATACTTATAATTAAGATTCTAAATTTAGAAGTAAGTAATATAGTAATACTATATATCTTAAAAGACTTCTTATTAATAAGCTTCTTAATATACTTATATAGCTTATCTTATTTATTCTTAGTAGCTATCTAAAAAACTATTACCTAGATATAATCTTTATATAATATTTTTTTTTTTAGTATAGTAGTATAAAGATCTAAGTAAACTATTATAACTTATAATAAAGTAAAGATATAGCTAGAAGTAAGGTTATTTAACTAGTTAAAGAGGTTAGTAAAAAGTAAAAAGAAACTAGTAATATTAAGTAGAATATTAAGAGCTTCCTAATTAGCCTTAGTAAAAGTAAACTAAATATAAAGAGAGTGCTTTTTAATCTAAGCTAAAATTATTATCTTAAGCTCTCTTATATAAATATATATAAGTATAGTAGAGTTCTATCTTATCTTAATATTATAAAGTAGGTATAATAGTTACTGATTTTTCTAGATAGATTTCTAGAAGTTAAGAAACTCTTATATCTTCTTATTAGATAGTTTTAGAGAAATAGCTAGAAACTAAATCTAGATAACTATTAGTATATAGATAATTTCTAAATATTTATACTTACTTTTTAAATAATATCTCTAAATAGACTAAGAGATATATTATCTCTAGTATCTAAATCTTAGCTATCTAAGCTAAATAGGTTATTATTCTCAGAGTTCTTCTTATCTTTTAAGTAAATAGTTAATAGCTAAGACTTTATAGATATATCTATTATAGAGATCTAAAAAGTCTTAAAAATAGCTCTAATAATTAGATTAAAGATATAGACTAAATAGTAAATATAATATATTAGCTAGACTAGAGATACTAAATCTTTTATAAGTTTCTAAGTTAAAACTTTAAGCTTAAAGGAACTTATATTATTTATTAAAATAGTCTAAAAGTTAATAGTTTTATATATCTTTTAGTATATCCTCTTAAAGAGATTTAATAGAGTTCTAACTTACTTAATTACTATATATCTATTAGTTATATTAATAGTACTAAGAAGTACTTATTATAATTTCTATTACTAATTAATAAAATAATAAAGAACACTAAGCAGAGAGTATTTTAAGCTAAAATACTCTAGATATTAATTATAAGAGAGATATTAGTAGTAAAAAGAATTAACTAAAGAGTAGTTTATTAGATCTATAAGGCTTTTTTAGCTACTTATTTTTAGAAGGTTTATTAAGATAGTAGGTAATTAAGAAAATTAAGATATAAATAAAAGTTTTTAAAGGTAAGGTTTATAATAGAATTAAGAAAAAGGTTAGTACTAATAATAAAGTAAACTAATACTTATTAGTTTAAAGTAGGTATATTATAAGCTTCTTAAATCTAGATTATTATAAAAGATTACTATAAATATATTAACTAACTTATAGCTATTATACTACTACTATTATAGTAAGTATAAAGATATACTTTTAAGTTAAGATATTATTATATAGTATTTATACTAGAGTTCTTAATTATAGAATAAGTAAAAGATTATTAATAATATTTATAGAGTAACTTTAGCTCTTTTAAGATTAAATTATAGCCTTAGTAAAATTATATCTAATAAGAAGTTTTATAAGGGAGAGTTTAGAATAATTTTATAATTACTTTTTACTTTAATTTAGAAGTTATTAACTATAATATATATTTTCTAAGTTAAACCTATTTAAGATATTATAGTAGAGTTTTCTAGAAAGTAAGAAAAAGTTAAGTAGTTTTAAAAATAAAAATAATAATTTTTAATTATAATTATAAGCTAGTAGGAGGGAAATAAGTTATTATATAAGTTATTATAGACTAGGTAGTATTTAGTAGTTTAGAAGCTTCTAATCTAAAAGAGTCTAGCCTATAAGAGTCTAATCTAGGAAAACTTATTATTATAAATAATAGAGTAATAAAAAATATTAAAGGAGAGAAAATTTATAGATTACTATAAGATAAATATAAATAAAAGATAAAGTATAATTATATAAGTAGCTATTTTAGGGTTTCTAACTAATTTATTTACTTTATAAATCTAATTAGATTTAAACCCCTTATCTTTTTTTTTCCTTCTATTTATATTTATCTTTTAATACCTTACTTATTAACTAGCTTTATATTTAATAAAAGCTTTTTAGAAAGAATAGAAAGCTTTTTACTACTAATTTAGAACCCCCTATTAAAAGTAGAGTATAATTTAAATAAGCCTTAAAAGTAGCTAGTTAAAGAGATTCTAGAAACTCTATAAAGAAGTATAAGTTATATAATAACTATTATCTAAGCTAGTCTAGATATTAATAGTTCTAAGATTAAATTACTATATCTTTTACTATAGAATCTTATAATAAAGTTTACTAAAAGAATAGATATTAGTTAACTACTATAAGTAGTCTAAAAATAGCTACTAAAAATAGCTTAGAAAAAGCTAGTTTAGATTATAAAATACTAAAAAGTTTATAGATAGAGATCTAGTAATAAGTAATATAATTATTATTTTAAGCTTTTACTAAGAAGTATAGTAACTATACTTTATAAGATTTAAAAATACTAAAAGATAACTAATCTTTTAATTCTATAAAGTATATTTACTAAATTAGTTTAAGAAATAACTTATAGTTTTTCTCTTAAAAACTGCTATTAGATTTAATTCTAATTATAAACTATTAAAGCTCTCTATAAGATTAGTAAGTAATTTCTTATTAATATATTTAAAAGTAAGAGATATCTTACCTTTTTACTATACAATTATATTAATATTAATAGATATAAATCTCTATATAATTTATACTAAGTATATAACCTTATAAAAGAAAAATATAAACTTAGTAAAGAAATTAATAAAGAAGATAGTAGTATAAAGTATTAAATTAGTTTAGTTTACTTAGATTACTTTAAATAATTACTATAATAATTACTTACTTTCTATTTTTAATACTATTACTAAATCTAAATAGCTATACTATTTAGAGCAAAAAGTTAAGTTAATAAGTAAGTTTCTAAGTAATCTTACTAACTTATAGCTAGTTATAGGGAGTACTATTCTATCTAAGCTTAAGCTTAAAAAAGAAGAAGATTAGCTATAAAATAGCTAAGAATAAACTATCTATTATAGATAGAAAGTTAACTATCTAAGTAAGAGTAGTAAAGTTATTCTAAAGCTAGAATAGATCTATAAGCTCCTAAACACCTCTCTAAACTACCTAGCTAGTAATTTTAATAAATATAGCCTTAACTAATAGCTTAAAGAAGAAACTATAATAGCACTTAGCTATAATATATAGTATACTATATATTTTAAGAGTAAAGTAGTATACTAAGATAAAGTTTCTATTTAAATTAGTATAAATATAAAAGATTACTATAATAATATATTACTTATATCTTAATCTTCTTAATAAAAGAGTTAAAAACTAGGTATTTCTACTTCTTTTAAAAGAAGCACTTTAACTACTAGTATTTAGTAAGGGAAAACTAAAAAAGTATCTCCTCTTTAATAAAGATATTACTAACTACTAGATAGTTATAGCTTAGTTAAATTAGGCTATACTTATATATAATAGCTACTATAAAGATAGAGTTATTTATAAAATACTTAACTTTAATATAAAGTCTCTCTAATATAACTTTCTAGTTATAGAAGAAGTAATACTCTTAGATATAGTTTTCCTATATTTATTAGTAATTATAGTAATTAATTATAGTAATTTATATATCTTAATAAGCTTATTAATAATTATAGCAGATTGCTTAGTAATATTAATAGTAGGTATTTTCTTATTAATACCTATATTAAAATTAAGTAAACCCTTAATATTATCTAGATTTATCTAGATATTCTTATTAATCTCCTCTATAAAGATATCTTTCTAAGCCTTATCTCTATCTTTAACTATAATATTATAGTAGCTAAAAGAGGCTAGACTAGCTATTTTAGTAAAAAGCTAGTTTAGATAAGTTTCCTTTAATATATTATAGAGATATTAGTATATACTTAATTAAGAGATAAAGATACTTACTATTAGGCTTTAATCTATTAGATCTCTTAAGCTTTTAGCTTAGTATATTTAGTTATAAAACTATTAATCTACTTATTTAAAGCTTTAAAAGCTTTAAGTTTATAGATCTTTTACTATCTAAGAGCCTTTTTAGTATAATTAACTTCCTTTTAGACCTTATTTATATTATTAATTTGCTAGTAAGACTTTTTAGTATTTATATTTTCAGAATAATCTAACTCTGCTTTATACTTAGCTCTAGTACTAAATATAAGCAGCTAGTTTATAGTAGATTAGTATAAAGGATTACTATAAAAATAAATAGAATATACTATAATTATATTTTAAGAATATTTTAATATAACTTACTAATTTATAAAAGTTAGCTACTTAAATTTATAAGTAAAATTATAATATTACTTTACTTATAGTAGTTATAATTATACTTTTATTATAGTTATTATACTTAGTAGGTT